>CM053505.1:4789883-4877167 GCA_028627145.1 Eidolon dupreanum | reverse complement strand
GGGCCTGAGCAAGAGAAGTGTGGCTCAAAAGGCCTGGTAACAAAGCCGTTGGGGTTTTTATCCCTTTTTGCTGTGGGTGGTGACTTTTCTTAGAGGGATGGGCTTCCTTGATTCACAACTAAGATTTCCTTGATTGACAGCTAAGATTGACAGGACTCAGTAATTCATCATTTGCTTTCTGCGCATGTTTGTTCCCAGAATTCAGTCTGTTATAATAATATTAATGACTTCCGGGCATATGCATCATATTATAATGATGGTATAATGAGGCTCAGGTGAGTTGAAGGGCGTTGGGGTCTTCATTGTGCAGGTGCGAGTGACTGGCTTAAACTGGTACCTAAATCTCTGCCTACTGGTTCCTTTGTATGAGTTGAAAAAATGCCTTCTGGCTTGCTTAATTGTGAGCAGATTAGGGCTGACCCCTTCTAGGATAGGATGACCTCAGTGTCTTTGTAGGCCGACCCGAAATCTCCTAACTAACTTTCCTACCTAACTCTTTTCTAAGAGCTACAAATCCCCTTATTATTAGTAAGGATGTTGAGAGATGGGAGGTCTCTTCGTATCTGCTTCTTCGTATCTGCTTCTTCTTCGTATCTGCTTACTGCTGAGAATGGCCGTAGTCCCTGCCTACAGGGGTTTCATGGAGCTCTTTCCCTTCCTGCCTCAGTCAGGGTGGGGTCTTGGGTTTCCTGCTGAAGTGCCACTTCAGTCCCTAAACAAGGAAAAGAAGATACATACTTGTTATTTAAATCATATATTAATTTCTATTATTGATTTGCCTATTAAGTGAATAAAGGGAAACAGATTTGGTTAATACATTTCTTAAAGAGTAAAAATGACCTGTGGCCTAGAGTCCCCTCCCCTCGCAGACTTTAAGGGCCTTATCTGGCCTAACACCATTTCTGCTAAAAATGGGACCTTATTAATAGCCAGAGGATCTGAGTCACCAGTTTCGGTTTTGAGGCAATTATCAGGATTTGAGGGACAGGACCTTTTTCCCAAAGAAAGGAAGAAAACTAGGTTTACTAAAAAGATTAGGAACTCTGCAAGAGATGTCCCATTTCATTTCCTGCTAAAAGATTAAGAATTTTACAAGTGATGTCCTGTATCAAAACCAGCAAGCATCCTAGTGAAATCTTCAAAAGCATGACCCTTTGACTTGAGGGTGAATGCCTACGGCCATGACTGAATAGATTCTAACTTTGTGAGTGGTCAGTGCTACTGCCATTTTTTTTTTAAAGAAAATTATTCTATGAAAAAATGCCAGAAGCACCTCCAAACAGAAACTCTTTTGTATTCATGGCTAGTTGCATCCATAACCACCAGACAAGAGATAAAAATTGATAAAACTACAGCCTTGGGGATATAACTTTATCCCTGAGGTCTCCTCAGAGCCCCAGCTTTATATAAATTTTCCATCACACTCTCAGCCAGCTGTTCAAAGTACAAGAATCTATTTCCCTGATGGATAAGGAATCTCAGGGTAGAAAACATATTCAGAACAAAATTACAGAATTGTACTTCTTCCTCAATAAAAATTCATTTCTTACTTTTACAGAACATCTACAGCATGGTCTAAAAAAATGTTTCCAGTATGTCCTTAAGAAAACAAGGTCTTTGGGGCTGGCCTTAGACACATGCGAGACTGTGTTTGAAACTATCCTCCCCTTGCCCATCGTCTCAGTGGGTTGTTTTGTCTTCTGGATTAGCAAGTCTCTAATCCTTTAAGTTTACATTTTCTTTGGATTTACTGCTAAATTCAGAATCACCGGGTGGTTCTTCCCAGTTCCTAATGTTAGTCAATTTACTGGTTTGTCTTTGTCACTTAGGGATCTTGGTCCGTTCCAGAATTTTGATCTGAGCTAAGCCCTGGATGAGAGAAGGGTGGGTGGAAGTGGTTGAAGATTAGACAGAGAATCAATTAGAAGCAGAGTTTGAGGTACTTACATTTTCAAGGAAGAAAATATCCCCCAACCTGACAGGCAATAAAAAGGGAATCTACTAGTTATAATAATGAGAAATTAGTAATCTACAATTTACGAAACAGTTCCATATGTATTATTTGACTTTATCCTTAAATAATCCTCTTAGGCAAAACTGGTGATTCTGATATTTCAACTGAAAAAGTGCAGTTCCGAAGGTGAGTGACCACTCGGCCACTGGGTGGCGCAGTAAGATTCAGATCGAAGCTTAGGAGCTGTGGGAGGGATCTGTCTGCTAGCCACGCCCAGGGTTGCTTTAAGTGAGGGTTGGAAGTGGGAAAGAATGAGCAGAAAATGCAGGGTAGGAAGTCCTGAAGGAGGGAAACTCTGGCGCATCGCAATTAAGGACAAGTTTTCTAGAACTGGGTCAAAAAGAAAGAAAGAAAAAAAAGAAAGAAAACTTGGGAGAGGAATCCCTGAAAACAGAGAGGGGGAGGAGCTGAGTGGATCAGACTTTGAAGGTGGGGCAACGCCCAGGGATGGGGAATGGCGCCCAGAGGGAAGGAATGTTACTGAAGGGCGAATCCCTCTCTTCATGGTCTGGTTTCAGGCTGGTCCTACAATGACAAGAGGCTCCCCACACAAATGTGCTCCCTACATGTTGGGTTCTGTTTGCTTACACTGAAATCAGTCTCTGTGGACTCCACCGCAAAGATATGGTATAATGTTTGCAAAGACAATTGTCTGAGGTCACACAAATAATTTTCAGAGCCGGAGGGCTGGGGCCTCACCTCTCATGATAGAGGCACTTTCATTCAGAAGCAAAGAAGCCAAGGGAGAAAGGACAGAAAGGAGTCACCTTTCATACTGAATTGTATAAAGTGAGTTTGGCTGGTCTCCTAAACTTTCCCATGGCTGCCTTCACGGCTGAGAACAGCTTTTGATTTCCAAGTTTTATTTTTCTTGTAAGACAAGGAACAAAAACAAAAAATCTTTCCTCTCAGAGTTTTAGTCAATTTAGGTTGGGTCAATTCTGCTGCTTCTGTTTTTCTGCCTGTTGATATGGTTTGTGGTTGGAAGGCTCACGTTGAAGCTTTCAGCTACAGCTAGAAGAGTTTATCAGAAGATGGAGGGGAGAACAAAAGATGGGGTTGTGTAATCACCCTCAGGAAACAACTAGATTCTAGATGAAGGCTACAACACATTAAAACCCTTTCTCCACTCACCTCTCCTATACATCTTTCAGAACCTGACCTAGAAGCCACTGAGTAGAGGTGAAATCACAACAAAAATCTTGAGAGCTGACTAGGCTGAGCTTTTCTAGCACTTTCTTCTTGACCTCTTCTTGCCCAGCTTGTGTGTCTGTGTGTGTGTGCGCGTGCGTACGTACATGTATGTGTGAGTTTGTGTGTATGTGTGTGTGTGTGTTTGGGGCGAGCATTACAAGATTTTCTTAATTTCTACCTTGTTTTCAAGTGATAAAAGCTAGGAATCCAGAGGCATCAAACATATGCTCAGACTATAATTGAAACCTGAAAGGACTCAACTCTTAGGATGGAAAAATATTTCAAGGATCCTGGCACATCCAATGACTCTAATATACATGCACTCTCCCATCTTCATATTTGCATGTAGACCTTAGCACAGATATCTTCACTTTTTTTTTTAACGTGTTTGCAATGTGGGGTTGATGAAGGTGAGTATTTCAGAGGGGTTACCTCCAGGAGCACCCTCGACCACTGGGAAGAATTTTTATAGGCATGTCTCACTGAAACTTAGAAATCGAATCAGCAGAAAACCTATAAAAGGATGATAGGTCCCTATATATTATGTTTTAAGGAGCCTTTGGAAGAGATTTCCAATTTCTTTTTGAAATTATATCCAGTCATAGGACTATAACATTTTCTCTGTTAGTGGTTGCCATCTTCATTTCCACATTTTGAAATGAGGCTGGTGAATCCAGAGAGACTGACAATCTTTCATTGCAACAAATATGTATATTTCCCTATTCGTGCCTAACACTGGGACTCATATTGATATAGCAAACGAGTCTTCTCATTTAGAGCCATTTTGTCAAATTTCATAAGGGGAAGATTACCACATAAGATGCTAACAGATAAAAAGCTGTGACTTTTGGCTTTCTTTAAATGTAGCTTTGTAGATTGTAATTCTTTCCAATCCATTTCTGTAAAAGGCCTTCGGGACCCAGAACAGAGGTGGAGAGGCGGAGGTCACAGTGAGAGGCACCAGGGGGCAGAAATCATGACTACATCTTGACTTTCATGTCAGCAGTGCCCAGGATGACATGGCACTTCAAAGACCTCCTCATTTGGCCCTCTGTTAATTAAAGAAGAGAGGGCATTATCATGGGAAGGTTACTTGTTTTCTGTTTTATTTCTGCGTCTTCTTTTTGTTTCTTGGCTACCTCTTTGACTAAGTATTGAACATTAGTTTTCCCTTCTTCCACCTTCTGGGGTCTTCTATCCCCCACTTCTATAACAGTGTATCAGTCAGCTTTTGCTACGATAATGCTCTGTAACAAACCACCCCAAAACTCAGGGACTTTAAGCAGTAGTCATTTATTCTAGTGCTCACAGGTCTGTGGTTTGAGTACATCTAGATTGGGCTAGGCTAGTATCCAGGCTTTAGGTTCTAGATTTCAGGTTCCAGGTTCCAGATCAAATCCAATTCTATTCGGCATGCCTCTCTTTCTCTGTGGTGAACTTAACATGTCTCATTCAGGGACCTAGGATGAAGAGGCAGTATTTATGTGGGGCATATACTTCTTATAGCAGTATATCAGACTAAAAAAGGACAAGCTCAGTAAAACGAATGCATTTCAAGTCTCTGGTTGTAGTGTTGCGGGATTCTGGAACGGAGAGACAGGACACCGAGGCTATAAGCAGGAGTTTGTCGATGCCAGCACCGGCTCAGCGGATTCTTATCCAAAGGCTGAGCCCCGATTGTAACATAAGAGGCTGTTTTATACAGTCTTGTCCTTCCTACACAGCTACAAAGATAAGGAAGAACATTAATTGGTTGGCAAGGTATGAAAAAACTGATGTTAGCTTGAGAGTCCTTGAGGTTGGGAGGAGGGCAGTCAGGAATGAACTCTTCGAGCAGGAAATGGCCAGGCAGGGTCAGGCTGCCACAGTACCATATCCACTCCCAAAGCAAGTCATATAGCCAAACCCAAAGTCGGGTAGGTGGTCAGGGAAGTAACTCTGCCCTTCAAGATGATTTAGTAAGGATATAGATATAGAACGTGCCTTCCGCTGAGTGAAGAATTGGGGACAAAAAAAAAATTCAATCTTCCACAAATAAGAAGTATCATAATGTACTGAAATCATTTGGTTCCCTACATCTACTCAAACTGGACTGATCACCCTGAGGCTAGAACCCAATTCTCCTTTACCTCCGACTTTCCACATCTAACATACGATCTGCATTTGTCTGAGATACTCAATAAATTATTCTGGAACAACGACAACATAAAAAGATGTAAAAAGAGAAAAAGAACAGCATGGGACAGCCAGCTCTTTTGGTTGGTGATTCTTGTAGGGTTTCTTCTCCTTCTTTATTCATCCTTATTCTTTTTGGCAAGTGTTAAGTTTCCTTGGTTTCGAAGCTATTGGTTCCTCTTGCAGAAGTCCATCATGGCAGGCAAAGTCTTTACTTTGAATTTCATCTCCCTGTTTCCCAACACCTGTGTGGATGCTTGCCGTTTTTGTTTTCATAAACAAAACAGTAACGTTCCCCAGGAAAACACATTTTTGCTTTTGACGAAACTTCTTGAAATTAGAACCCTGAAATAAGATGTGATTGTCTGGGGGCTTTCTGTTCCTCCCTGACCCCCACCCCCATGAAACTGACAAGAAACTGAAAGTCAAGCATTTTATTTTCCTCTGTGATCCTGGGCCTCAAAACGTGTTAACTCTAAAGCTGAAATAACAACTAGATGTGCCCCTTGATATTATGTGTATTCGGGATTTGCAACAAAGGATGTCAGCCTTTATTAGTTGAATAACAGTAACATTTATGCAGCGCCTACTTTTTCTTTTTATAAAGTATTTGAAGACTAACCACATTTACCTTGCAAAGGCTTACCTTTGAAAAGAAACACCGTCAAATGCCTCACATATCCCCTGGTCATTCAATAGTCTCATATCCCCATTGGTAGGTATAGAACAATTGTTCCTCAGAGATGTCCCAGTCATAATCTGTCCCAGAATCTGTGAGTACTTTACCTTAATGGAAAGGGGACTTAGCAGATGTAATTTGGTTAAGGATCTTGAGTTGGGGAGATTACCCTGGATTATTTCAGTGGGCTCAATGGAATCACAAAAATCCTCAAAAGAGAGAGAAAGGAGGGTCAGAATCAGAGAAGGAGATATGGTTGACAGAAGCAGAGGTTGGAGATTCTATGCTGTTGACTTTGAAGGTGGAAGGAGAGGCTATGAGCCAAGGAATCCCGGTGGCTTCTAGAAGCTGGAAGAGGCTAGGATATGGATTCTTCCCTAGAGTTTCCAGGAGGAATGCAGCCCTGTGGACAAATTTTAAACTGATCTCCAAAATTATAAGATAACAGATTTGTGTTGTTTTAAGCCACTAAGTTTGTGTCAATAGGAAACTAATACACCTCCCAAAGGCTTTCTACTGCAAATGCATTTTAAACTTTCTAGAGGCCTGAGGGCTTTCCTGGCTACGGAAACAGACTTGTTCTAGAGCTGGGCCAGCCCTGTGTACCTAGTAGTCTAGCTTCTAGGAACACCCTCAACCACTGACTGATAGGGTGAAGACGCTTGCTTCCTTGTCCCTCAGGTGGGACAACTCTGAGGCATGTTCTAGACAATCTCTAGCAGTCTGAAGCTGGAATGGGACCCAGCTGCCCACAGTAGTAATCCACCCAGTGTCCTATCCTGCACTGGCTTTCTTCCCTTTTCTGTGTCACTTTACTCTTCTATCAGTGATTCCAAGGATTGCTTCCCCAATATATTACTTGTCTCAGGGCCTATTGATTGGGGATCACAGCCTAAGACACCTACTCACATGCCTGGAGAATCAGTGGAATGGGGAGGGAAGCATGCTGGGAAACAGCTTGATATAACAGCCCCGAACACCCAGATGTATTTATGCTGGTGCCTGTCTCTGATAATGACGGAGAGATTTCATAAAAATCTTCCTGGTGTTTTTAGGAGAAGACAGAACAAGTTTCTATCTATAAAAATTCTCATAAATAAGAAGCCGTAGAATAATAGAAGATTAATTGAAGCTCTTGAAAAAGAAATAATTAACTTACTTTAAAATTCGGTCATTAATCTTATACTAACTTATCCCATATGATTTTTCTATGGACCTTTAAAATCATAACCACCATGCAGAGATATTGCTTTTTCATAGGTCGACAGGAGAACAAAAGATAACTTCAGGCTAAATGAAATACGCAAAATGTAATATTCTGGGTTTTGTGAAAATCGCTTTGCAAGCAACTAAAATAAAGAGGTTCATATGCATATTCCAAAGTTGACCTGTTAATAATAATATGCTTAGGTTTTATGGCTATTCCCGTCTTTTAGCTTAAGCAATCAAAATGCTGCCTTCAAAAAGTACAATTCCTATTGTGTGAATCCTCTAACATTCATGACACAGGAGTGCTGTGGAACAAGGGGTGCGGAGTGTTCCAACATCATTCAGAAAAGACAGCCTTAAACACCATTCTTTTAACTACTTCATCTTATCAGCAAAAGCAGTTGGTTTTTGCTCTTAGCAGTAGAATTGCTGTTTTTATAAGAGATTTTTCATATTTTTTAAAATTTCAAAATGAGGCCTATTGCTTATTTCAGGGTTATAGTACTTTAGTTGCAAAATGTCAATAGTTTGACATTTAACTATTGAATAACCAAAACCTGATAATTTTAAAACTTAAGATAGTAATACTTCTATTATTGCACTTGACATCCCATCTAGAAGTATCTCTTGTATATATGAATGGTCTAGGATATTTAGTTTTTTAGATGCTAACCTTATTTTACATTAGTTTCAGGTATACAGCACAGTGGTTAGACATTTATATAACCTATGAAGTGATCCCCCCAATTAGTACCAACCTAGCACCATACATAGTTATTACAATATTATCGACTATATTCCCTATGCTGTACTTTATATCCCTGTGACTATTCTGTAACTGCCAATTGTGCTTCTTAATCCTTTAGTCTTTATCACCCAGCCCCCTAAACCCCATCCCATCCAACAACCATCGGTTTGTTCTTTGTATCTATGAGTCTGTTTCTGCCTTGTTCACTTATTTTATTCTTTAGATTCCACATATAAGTGAAATCATGTGTTGTTTGTTTTTCTCTGACTTATTTCACTTAGCATAATGCCCTCTAGGTCTATCCATGTAGTTGCAAAGATCATTCTTTTATATTACTCGGCCATAAAAAAAAAAAAGAATGAAAGGATATATTTAGTAGATATTTTCTACTGATGCAATTTCACAATGCAATACAAATATTACTGCTATTATTATTATATCATGTCACTTTATTGAGCACTTACTAATGTACCATATTTGTGTGCATTAGCTCACATAACCAAAATGATGTCAGAAGAGCACTCTTGTCATGTCCATTTTATAGATGAAGACATTGCACATCATGGTAGTAATTCATCATAAATCATGCTGCATGTCAATGGCAGAACCAATATTGAAGTCCAAGAAAAGATCCCTCATCTGTTTTAAACGGCTGATTTAAATATTTGAGAACATTTATCTATAGATTGATTGTAAGACTTAGAAACGAATAATTTTAACTCTCATTATAGTTATTTTAATAATATAAAATAATATTATTTTAATATAGAACAAAGTAGTATGGCTGGAACCATGGAGAAGGAAATGTAATCCTATATCAGTTCAATTGCCCCTAATTTTTTTTTCACCGCATGTTTTCTTCACAGTTGTTTCATCCAAACCCAAGAGGTATTACTATTTATATATACACTAATAACTCATATGTATATGTCCAGGTTAGAGCCTTTCTGTTAAAATCCATTTTCATACCACCATTTGCCCCCTGTTATCTCAAAGTAGATATTTCAGCAGTATCAGAAACCTCACATCTCCAAAAGTGAATCACTGATTCTTCTCACCAGCCCACCCATTCTATAACTCTTCCAATATCACGAGTCTAAAGCCATGACATCACCATCTATCCAATTCTCGCCTATGAACCTGAGATTCATTCTTGGTATCTCATTCTTTTCTGCCATTTTGCATTCAGTTGATCGTGTTCTGTTAATTCTACTTTTGGAGTTCACCCATTTCTCTCAATATCTATATTCAGCATCCTTCTCCAAGTGGCCACCAACTCTCATCTGAACCATTGTGATACTGTCCTTACTGATTGTCCCAGAACCACCCTTGCCCCAAGTCCATTTTTATTTGTTCAAATATTAATTATAAAATATTTAATAGAGAAAGGTACCAGACATTTATGTAAATAAATCAGAAAAGTTTAACTCAACATCTCTTTTAGAAAAATAAATATTATATTTTTACAGAGATCTTACAGAGACATTTTCCATTTGTTGATTCAAGTCTCTTTTAAAAGAAAAAATAGTACAAATAGAACTAAACATCTTCCCTCCTCTCCCATCCTTTTTTCCTCCCTCTTTTCCCAGAAGATGGTATATATGATGCCTATAAATGCTTGTATGCTTTTATTCCTTGTATAGATCCTTAACGTAATGTATTGCTTTGTATATTTTAAAATATACACCAATTGTGGTTTATTTATACAATGGAGTCCTTTATTTTAGTTAAAATGGATTAGCTTGATCAATATTTATTGACATATATGAAAAACATATTATGTTAGGAAAATTCATTGAAAAAAAACCTTTATAGTCTTTCTCATTCCTACCTATAAGCACAGAGAGTAAGTGGCCTTTTAAAAACAGGAGCCTGGGCACGCTTTAAAGTTGGGGAAATGTCTGCATTTTGCTCTTAGGATAAAGTTCAAAATCCTTGGCATGACTTGCATACACCCTCCCTACCTGGCTCTTACCCTGCTTTCCAGCCTTAATATGTATTTCTACCCTGTCCTTCAGACTCCATCTGTTCTGTGAGTTTCCATATTTCTCACCGCCTCCTTTTCCTCTCATTCTCCCAAACCTGGCCAATTCCTGCAGTCCTTTGACACTCAGCCCCAACATGTTCACCTTGCATTGGCCGCCTCTGACTTGCAGGTCTCCCCATCTGAGTCTTGATGTGGCCTCCCTTTTTAGATAGGCCTTTAGCAGCTCTGTCCTATAGGACTTTTTCTGATGATGGAAATGTTTTATATATGCACTGTCCAAAACATGTGACTAAGAAGCACTTGAAATGTGGCTAGTGAGAGCTGAATTTGTCATTTTAATTATTTGAATTTAAATAGTCACACAGGGCTAGTGGCTACTATATGGGACAACATAGTTAGACTCGTGTTTTTCTTCAAACTACTTCTTTCCATGGTACTTATATATTTACCTGTGTCGGTGTTGGCTTAATGTCTGTCTCCAGAAACTCTAAGGTCTGTGAACTCTAAACTCTGCGTTCTTTTTTTGTCTAGCATCTTTTGTTCAACATTGTGTTTGTAAGATTCATCTGTATTGTTGCACATAGTTGTAGGCCACTTATTCTCATTGCCATATAGTATTCCATTGTGTGAATAGTCCACAACTGATTCATTCTACTGTTGATGGGCATTTGCATAGTTTCCAATTTTTGCTGATTATAAATATTGTTTAATGAACAAGCCAAGAAAAAATTTTGGGTGATCATATATACGCATTTCTATTGGGAATATACATAGAAATGGAATCAGATTTTGAGTTTCAAAATAACAGTATGGCCAATCAAGATGAACAGCAGTAAAGTGACTCAGGGTAAGTAAAAAATGGGACATTCAACAGCATGTAGGCAACTAGGTGGGGAATACGGGTGGTTGTGCACAAGTACCAGAAGAATCAGTCAACAAAGATTGAACTAGAATAGATTACACCTTCCAGTATGAAAAGGAGTAGAGATCACACACCAAGCTTATAGGGATAGACACATAGCTATTGATTGAAAGAACATTCTCAATATTGAAGGACATTGAAACATATCTATGAGTGTGACATTTGGGTAGAACATATACAAACATGGTAGAAAAACAAGGTAATCTTACTGGGCCAAAACAAAACTCATTACTTTCTAGTAGTAGATGTATGAACTGTGGCAGAGGAAATGCTCTCTTAGCCAAATCCTGTTTCACTTTCTTGGTACATAGGAAAACTATATTTCCCAGCCTCCCTTACAGCTACCTGAGGCCATATGACTGGGTTTTGGTGAATGGAGTGTAGGCACAGAATGCATATTACTTAATGGCTTGGATATGAAACTTACTATGTAATCTTCCACTCAGTCTCTTTACCTCTGTGACAAAAGCCAACAAAGAGAGTCTCCCCAACCATCAGCAGGCTGTAATGACAGCAAAAAATAAACCTTTGCTACAATAGATGACTGAGATTTTAGGGTTATTTTATTACTGGTCTATAGCTTAACCTACCGTGATTATAATTGTAGGCAGTAAGAGAGGCTCTAGAGAAATTTCATAACTTTGAGCTGTTCAACATTTGGAAGTATTCAAACTATGTCTAGACTGCCTCTAACTAGGTCTGTTAATAGTATCACTTGCTGAACACCTCCAGGCCTTTCTTATCCCCTGTCCTGCCAACATCTCTGTAAGGTAGGCAGGCAACATGAGGAAACTCGGAATCAGAGAAAGTTCTGTACCTGAATCACAGTCATACAGCTGGTAAGTGGCAGTTGAAATCTGAGCTAGGGTTGCCAACCCTTTTTTCTTGTTCCTCCACGTGCCTTTTTAGGCTATTAAAAGGTACTTTTGTTGGGTTTCCCCTGAGACAAGATTCCAGTACAAGTAGTTTATTCAGGAAGTGGTCTAAGGAAATAACTGTAGAGAAGTAAAAGGAAAGAGAAGGCAGTCAATAAAGGTTGCGTTATCAAGCCGGTTACTTCTAGAGGCAACTGGGTCTCAGTTGAAGAGGGAAGCCCTGGGAGCAAGCATAGAACACATTTCTCGGATAATCTCTCCACAGGGGTGAGAGAGCTGGGATGTTAATACAGCAGTAGTCTTCAAACTTTAGCTTATATTAGAATCATGGAAGGGCTTGTGAAAACAGATTGCTGGGCCCTACACCCAGCTTTCTGATTCAATAGGTATGAGATGGAGCTTGATAATTTGCATTTCTGATAAATTTCCAGGTGATACTGATGCTGCTGGTCCAGAACCACCATTATTAATGTTTCCATGTGGAATTTTTTTTCCCAGAATTTCCCCAGGAAATGTGCTTTTCTGAGTTCCAAATCTTAAGATAAACCTATTGAGAAGTTGGGAAAACAAGGGAAAATATTATAATTCTCCTGTAAGAATTGAAGCTTAAATATCAACTTAGAGACTTTATGATTTCAAAGGGATTCACTGATGTTAAGTTAAAAAGAAGAGCAAAAATATGAGCAAAAACTTACACGCAGAGTGAAATGTTAAGGTCAACATTTCCAGGAACAGAGACAGAACACAGAAGAGAAGTGGTCATGATCTAATTAATCAGTCTTATGTATCTATTGTCATGTTAAAAGTGTGTTTATAGCCCTGTCTGGTAACGGTGTATCATTCTTGAAAATAAATATTCATAAATTTATACCAATAACTATACTTTGTATGAATCCTATGATCTGTATATTAGAAAAACAAGTTCTAGAAGAAAAATAAGTCCTGAAATTGGCAATTTAACATTTGATTTTGGGTAGTGCTCTTAACCTTGTTAAGAGATCTTAATATTTAGATAATATCCAAGTCATATGCAATAATATTGTTGACATCTCTAATCTTTAACTATTCGTTATAGGCTACTATTCTTTGTAAAGTCTACTAAACTTTATTATTCATTAAAGATCTTTTAAGATATTCGTAATAATAACTAAGAGTATGAAGATCATTGATATGTTTACAGAATAATTTATAATTTGGGGAATTCCTGAGAACTCCTGAATATTTCAATTTATTGTTTTAAATGTTGAAGAATTTAGAAACACTATTGTATACCAACTTTCCTCTCTTTTTGTTGTGGAGTATTCAAAGGGAGAGCCAGAGGGGACGTGATGGGGCAACTGATAGAAGAGGACACAAGTATTGGGGAAAGAATTGGACTGAATTATTTTTATAAAAAATAGCTTCATTGAGGTATACTTTCTATACCATTAATTTCAACCATTTTTACATACCATTCCATGATTTTTAGTAAATTTATAGAGTGGAGCGACTATCAGCACAACTCAATTTTAGAACATTTTCATCACCCCTAAAATATCTCCTGTGTCCATTTGCAGTCTATCCCAGATCCCCTGCCCAAGCGCCAAGCAACCGTTAATCTGCTTAAATGACTTTTAATGGATCTGCCAACTCTAAGAGTCTACAAAACTAGAATTCTTAGACTTGGGCACTGCACACAATGTGAGCCCACTCCAGGGAACGTCAAAGCCTTTTGCTTTTCAGAGAACACAGGCTTTTCTTGCACTTTCGATTTTGACACTCAGCAGCTTTCCTCATTAGCACATCCTTTCACATTGAGCAGCTTTGCAGATACTTGCTAATTGTTTCGCTGTGAACTAAGACCCTGACATCCTAGGAATATTGAGGTCAGGGGGCTCTGTCACATGTTATAAGCATTGGTTTCCTTGTTAATGTAGGCATTTTGCCTCTAGGTTGTTCCTTATAGATGAAATCAGCAGAAGACAAAGTTTTTAAAACTTTAAAGTACCAGATGTTTTCTTCTGGGCTTTCCCTAGAATGTTATCTTGTTCCTACTTCATAAAAGAAACACATTTAAACTAAGTTTGCTCCATCCCAGTGGAAGAAATTGATGTTGCAATTAGAGACATCTGGAGTTTTGCTACTCATCCCTAAGAATGTGCATTTGTGTTAGGCACTGAGCTAACCTGTCCACAGCTGGGAAGATTCTGTTATTGTGTTCTTCAACTCTCTTAGAAGTCCTGGAGGCCAGTTTTGCTCCAAGAGACAAATATATAGTTGGGCTTGAATCAGGAATCAAACCCATATTATCAAATAAATATGATAAAAGGGCCATTAAATTAAAAAACAAATTTAAGTTTCTAGGGTAATATCAAATATCAAATTTATTTCCAAATCCTATAAAATGAATGTATATGTATATATTTCTGAGCCTCAGTTTTCTCATCTGTAAAAATAGGCCCAATCATTGCGCACTCTATAAGGATTAATTGTGTTGAAGAATAAGAAAGTATGTAGAATTGTGTATAACATTTAAGATACATGTAATACACTCTATTTTTTCTTCTTTGATTTGTTTACATTGATTAAATGAGAAGTTCCATTCTGCTATTCTACACAAGACAAAAAATTCCATTGCATTTTTATGTAAGAAAGCAACTATAGAAGCCATAAAATTTTTAAAAATAGATTGGTTTGACTTCATAAAGTAAAATGAAAACCTTTGTCAAGAAACAACAAAGTATAATTTTTAAAGCATTAGAACAATTAGGAAACATATTTGCAACATGTATAATAGAGGAATTAATAGTATTAATATATAAAGAATACTAATAAAACAATTTCAATGAAAATTAGGACAAAAGATATGAAAATCACCAAAAAGATGTACCTATAAATATATTTTAAAAGTTCACCTTTGTCAAATTTTAAAAAATGCAAGTTGCATCTATAGCAAGATACTATTTTTTACTCATTCCATTGGAAAAGATTTTAAAAAAGTAATTTTCAGTGATAAGGACAGTATGGAAAACAGACACTCTTATACGCTGCTGGTGGAAATGAAAGTTAACACAACCTTTGTGTGTAAGAAATTCGTTAAACATATTTATATCTGTTGACCTAACAATTCAATTGCTAGGACTTTTTCCTAAGGGAATAATTATTAATGTGTACAAAGATATAGCTATATAATACTTAAGGTGTTCTACACAGGGTTTTTAAATTATACCTAAAAATTTAAAATACCCTAGATAGCCAATAAAGGAAATGAAATAACTGTCATATGTATTAAACTGAATACTATGCAGCTAATAAAAATTATGGAAGAATAATTAATGACATAGGATACATTTTCTTTAGAACCTGATGTCAAGGGGTAGGAAAGGAGGTGAAGGTTACTACAAAGACACATGGCAAAAGGTATGGACACAGAGAATAATAAAGATTTGGGGCCAATAATGCAACCTGCCACAACCATTTGCTAATACTGTCTCCAAAATGTTTCATGATTATAACTCATTTTCAGGAGCTCAGCAGAGTCTGTGTTGAATATACTTCCTCCTACTTTTATGAACAAATAAGGTTACTTCTTATTTATTTTCATATACAATAGATTAAAAGGCATTACTGTGGTCTCCTGGTCTCTGAATATTACCAGGGCTAGCATGTCACAAAATGTTAGTTCTACTCTCTTTGTATCAGCTTGGAGTACTTTTGGTTACAGTTAGGAGAATTCCCAGCTAACAGTAGTTTAAACAATAAATTAACTTGATTGTTTTACATAATAAAAAGTCTGGTGATCCCAGGTTTGATGTGATGGCTCAATGAAATCTTTAAAGATGCAGGGTCTTTCTATCGTTTTACTCTGTCATCCTCAGCCTGTTGGCTTTTCTGTTTTAGGTTACTGCCTTACGGTCACAAGATGGCTGCTGCAGTTCTATATACATCAGAGCATCCTGTGTCCACATTCAAGGCAGGAAGAAGAGAAAAGGAGCTACACCAGAAAGTACTCCTTGCTCATTTGTCCCTTTATAAGGAAAAAAAGATCTTTTCCAGAAGTTCCGAGCAGCCTTCCTCTTCCATTTAGCTGACGGGAACTGTGTCACATGGACACCTGAAGCTATAGGATAGACCAAGAATGTGAGTACAGTTTTTTTAACATCTTTAATAGAAAGTGGCAGAAGTGGGGAAGGGGGTTGGAATGTTTATTACGTACCAAATGACACCATCAGCCATTCTTTATTCACTGTTCTGAAGGATTATTTTAGGGCTGCATTACCCTAACTTTTGACACTCCTGATAGTTTTTCAGATTCCCACATATGTTGGAGAAGGGAGAGATTAGTCCCTTTTCTGAGAGAAGCCCTGACTTAGATTTCTTGTGGGCCCATGAGTTAAGGAGATTTTCCCTACTACCGTGGGATTTTATTTTTGTTTGTTTTAGTGATTGTTTATTATCCCAGGAACTGTAGTATAACCCTATAATGAGGAAATTATGTAATTATTTTGAATAACTGAAACAGACAAGAAAACAATCCAAAATGTTTATTTTTAGAAGTCAGCACTGAACTTAGAATATCTAATTAGGATGGGATTTACTGTGACTTTACCTCTGGGATATAATTGGACTATTATTGAACTCCCAAATAGCAAACACTGAAAAGAGAGACTCAATTTTAACTAACAACACGTACATCTATACACAAAAACCTTTTGCCTGGCCCTCATTAATACAAATAAATCTATTTCTATTTACTTGTGAAGAAAAGATTGATTTTCTCATTTATTCCTTAGATAAACTCTGAAAAAATACCATCCATGTGCAGTGTCTTCTTCCCCAGGGTCCCATCAGATTAAAATTACTCAACTCCGGCAATTCAGACACAGATTTCTCTTGTTAGAATATATAAATTAGGACCAAAATACAACCTGAAAATTAGAGTGAATAAGAAAGAACACTCTTACCCACATGCTAGTAGATCAAATTTTAAAAATTGGTAGCTCTCACTAAAAATATTTTCATGCATATATTATAAAGAAAAATGAAAAGACCCAGTAAACACAAGGCATTTTTACTGAAATTAATTTTATTTTATTTTAGGATTTGAATTCATGGTCAATTCTAAATTTCGATGTCTTATCTTTATGATATAAAGGAAGCTGATGGGTAGTCCTTAAATATATCTGTTTATCATACTTTTATGCATGGAAGCCCATCACTTCTTCAATGAGGCCCTTTCTACCTATGACCAAACCACACTGCCACAGCAACACCAGTCAGTGTGGTTCATTACTGACTACTTCAAAGTTCAATCCCCTTTGTTCCTTGAGAACCTCAACTGCCACACTCAGTTGGTGACTGATGGTGCTAAGATGTTGCCACATGATAGCTAACATTTATTGAGTTCTTAGTGCTGGACATTGTTTTAAGTGTATTATATGTATTATCTCATTTAGTCTTCAGGACAATGCTATAGATATGTATTGTTATTGTTGTTGTTATATTTATTTGGGAAATTCATACATGGATAAAAGCTTATTCAATAGGAAGCAAATGTTTCTAGGTGCCCCTCTCCAGTTCTATTTCATGTCTTTATAAACTGTAAGAAAAGTGTACTCAAAATTAAAGTACCCAGTCCTTATCCAAAGGTATCCCATAAAGTGTGAGCCAAAGGTGGACTGGCAATGATCAAGGATGTACAGGCGTGAGACAGAATATAGGGTTGTTCTAACCTCGTTTTGCTATTTCCACCCTCCCAAAGGGCCAAATTAGGTACAGGTAGATTTTAAGAGTAACGTGAGTGGAATATATCTATGTGGTTTCATAATTTTAAGATGAAACACAAACATATCCTCATTTGAACTTGAAATTCAGCATCCGAATCCGTTAGAAGAGAGAGTATCATGTTTTAACGAAATGCCATATAACAATCCAATTAGGGTAGGGCTTTGAGTTGACTACTTGTGGCAAATTTGACCTGCCCATGAAGATCCACTCCACAAGGGTGACAGCCATATCAGTTCTCTGTGACAAGTATCTTATTGTCACTCTCGCCACTGACCACTGCTGATTATTAGGGGACAACATATGTTCCTAGCTAGGGCAGCCAGATACTCTGTTATAGGAATTAAGAATCAGGATTCTGAGAAGAATAGGAATGTCCTATGTCTGGTTTGAACTGAGGACATGGACATTTAGGTTCTGTGTAGGAGTGGCCCTGAGCACAAAGAAACAAAGATGACTGAGGAAAGATAGAAAAGAATAAAAGACATGAGGAGAGAGGAGCAGTGCTGAGAAACCAAATGGTATAATATGGCAGCAGAGGGGGGAGAGAGAGAGAGAGAGAGAGAGAGAGAGACAGAGAGAGAGACAGAGAGACACCACCTTTCTATGGGTTTGGACAAGTGTATAATGACATGTATCCATCATTATAGTATCATACATAGTATTTTCACACTGACCTAAAATTTCTCTCTTCTCTGTCTATTCATCCATTCCCCAACCACAGCAACCACTGATCTTTTTATGGTCTTCATAGTTTTTCCTTTTACAGAATGCCATATAGTTGGAATCGCACAGTATGAACCATTTCAGATTGGCTCCTTTCACTTCATAATATGCAGTTTTTTCCATGTCTTTTCATGGCTTGGTAGTTCATATCTTTTCAGCACTGAATAATCCATTGTCTGGCTGTACTGTGGTTTATTTACGCATTCACCTACTGAAGGATATCTTAGTTGCTTCCAAGTTTTGGCAATTATGAATACAGCTGCTATACATATCTGTTTACAGGTTTTTGTCTGGGCATATTTTCAGCTCCTTTGAGTAAATACCAAAGAGTGTGATTATTGAATCATATCATAAGAATATGTTTAGTTTTGTAAGAAACTGCCAAATTGTCTTCCAAAGTGGTTGTACCATTTTGTGTTCCCACCAGCAATGAACGAGAGTTCCTGTTGCTCCACATCCTCACTGGCATTTGGTGTTGTCGGTGCTCTGGATTTTGGCAATTCTAATAGATGTATAGTGATATTTAATTGTTGTTTTAATTTGCATTTTTCAGATGACATATGATGTAGAGTGTCCTTTCACAGGCTTATTAGACATTTGTATATCTTCTTTGGTTAGGTGCCTGTTAATTTCTTTGGCCCATTTTTTAATCTAGTTGTTTGTTCTCTTACGATGGAGTTTTAAGAGTTCTATGTATATTTTGGATAATAGTTCTTTATCAGATGTGTCTTTAGCACGTATTTTCTCCTGGTCTGTAATTTGTCTTATTCTCTTGACAGTGTCTTTCACAAAGCAGAAATGTTAAATTTTAATGAAGTCTAGCTTGTGAACAATTTCTTTCATGGGGCATGCCTTTGGCATTGTATCTAAAAAGTCATTGCCAAACCCAAGGTCATCTAGGTTTTCTCCTATGTTATTTTATAGGAGTTTTATGTTTTACATTTAGGTCTGTAAACCATAATCAGATATGGTTATAAATAGGTGACATAAAGGACCCTTGCATTTGTGGTATTGGAAGTATTCTGCATCTCGACTGTGATGGTGGATACACAAGCCTGCACTTGTGATAAATTGTACAGAATTAATACACACATGAGTATAAGTAAAACTGGAAGAAATCTGAATAAGATCAGTAGATTGTATCACTGTCTATATCTTGATTGTCATGTTACATTATGGTTTTACAAAATATTGCCATTGGGGGAAATGAGTAAAGGATACATGGGATCTCTCTATTATTTCTTCTAACTTTATGTGAATCTACAATTATCTAAATAAAAAAGGATGATAGGTTAAGCCCAAGAACTTAACTATGTGGTCTCTAGAATCACAGAATTAATGTCAGAGCTGGGAAAGTCCTTAAGACAGCATTTCCCACATCATGTTCTCAGAAAGGTGGTCCCATAATATGAGTCTGTTCGAAAAAGAGGGGGAGTTCATGGTTAAATAAGTAGAAGTTCTGAAAATTTCTGCATATTAGTTATTCATGGGCATGGTCTTATTTGTTTACAAATGTTCACAGAATCTCAATGGTATAAAAAATAAACTTAGCTGATTGGCTAGAGCTTTGCTGATCTAAGGTGGGCTTGGCTAGGATGATTTGCTTCCATCTACCTGAGTCACATCCTCTTCTTTAACTGTGTTTCCCAAAATTATTTTATTGTGCTAGGTGCCGGGAGTAGACATAATGATCAAAGTAGACATAATCCCAACCACCTGGTGAGGGAGGCAGAGAATCAAATGATCACAGACACAAAAATGTAAAAATACACTGTAATAAGTGCTATATGAAGGAAAGATACACAGACTATAAGAGTATATAAAATAGGTATCTGAGCTTGTCTGAGAGAGCGATGTTGGTATAGGAAGGTTCCCCAATAGAAGTGACATTTGAGTTGATGTCTGAAAGCTGAGTAAGCATTAATCAGGAGAAGCATGGTACAACTGTATCCCAAGCCGTATGAAGCACGTGCAGAGACCCTGTGGCTCACTTATAGTCACTGCGGATGGAGTATAGAGAATAAGGAGAAGAGAAGTGTGAGAGAAAACCAAAAAGGAGGCCTAGGCTGAATTAGATAGAGCCTTAGGGTTCATGGGACAGATTCAGGGCTTCATTTTAAAAGGCATAAGATGCCACCAAATTATGCTAAATAGACAAGCAACTGTGACCCTTTTGGTGTACTGACAGTCCTTTTGTGGTTGCAGTGCAAAGGTGGGGGGATATAGGAGGAGAAGGGAAAAACAGTTTAAACTGTGCCTTTAGGCTTGAGGAGAGGACAGGCATTGAGCTTCTCCCAGGGGTGGGTTAGGGATTGTGTTCTATACTTTCAATTTGCTTTTACATGCATAACAAGATTTTCTTAAGATAAACCTATTCTGGCTGTGATTTTTCACTTAGCAAAAGTTAGAAAAATTAGATTCAGCTGTGATTCTAAATCAGTTATTATGCTCTCAAGGTTTTAGAACACTGTGTAGCAAGCACCTTGACTAATTTTCTGCTTACAATGAAAGTTTAAGTGTCTGTCATTCATGTAGCCAAACCATTTTCTATTCTCAAGAGAAAAACTGAGTATGTCCCCAATAACAGGATAAATAGGAGAGCCACTCAGTTTTAAAAACATTATGGGGATGGAGGGCCAACAGAGACATCTGGCTGAGTGGCTAGAAACAGTTCCCATGGAAGGCTGGAGGGAACAACAGTTGGGGCTGGAGGTTAGGTAAGATGGCATCTTCTAAAGGTTGGTGATGAAGGGAGGGGCAGCTGAAATGGAAAATAATTTCCCTCCCCTTGGCTTCTGAACCACCTACTTCAGAATAAAAGAAGCTCTACCACAGCTGAGATAGCAAGCAACTCAGGAACGTGGGAAGTACATTAGTTCTCCCCTCATCCGCGGTTTCACTTTCCACGGTTTTAGTTGCCCACTGCCAACTGCGATCCAAAAATATTAAATAGAAAATTCCGGAAGTAAACAGTTCCTAGGTTTTAAACTGCGTGCCATTCTGAGTAGTGTGATGAAATTTTATATTGTCCTGTCCCATTGCACCTGGGAGGTAAATCATCCCTTTGTTCAGTGTGTCAGAGAGAGAGAGAGAGACAGAGAGAGAGAGAGAGAAAGAGAGACTACATTCACATAACTTTTATGATACTATATTGTTATATTTGTTCTACTTTATTATTAGTTATTGTTAATCTCTTACTGTGCCTAATTTACAAATTAAACTTTATCATAGGTGTGTATGTATAGGAAAAAACATAATATCTATAATATCTATAGGGTTCAAGGCTATCCGTGGTTTCCAGTATCCACTGGGGGTCTTGGAACATAGCCCCCATGGATAGAGGGGGCTACGGTACCGCGCTTTTGTCCAACACTATCCATTCTCATTCTTAGGAGACTCAGAACTTCAGAAAGGCAGCCTGTGGTGAGAAGAGGCTGGAATGGAAAGGCAACCCATGTGTTCTTATTGCTATAACCCTGTAGGTGCCAGCCAGAACCCCTTTACTGGCTAGGGGCTTTCATCCCCCAGTGCTGTGTTAGCCCCTAACAGCTCAGAGCTGCCCCTTTCTCTGAAGATTTGTCCTCAACTGAACATCAGCTGCCTAACCTGGGAGTTAAGCGGTCATATTTATGCCCCAGAGCTGCCCACAGGATCTGATTGAAGCCAGTCTCCAGCCAAGCCCACACTCTCTCTTAGCTGCCCCTGCCCTTCTCTGCTTCCACCCCTCCCTTTCTCTTGAGAGCTCTCCCTCCTTAAACCACATACTTCCAAAACTCAGTCTCAGGCTCACCTTCTAGGGAACTATTTCTAAGACAGGGGCTTGATGGTAACCAACCAGTTACTTAAATTTTCTTTTAAGAATAAGTAACTGATTAACGTAAGACTGGTAAAAAATACTTGCTCTGAATTTCAAGTACTTAAAAGGGCCGATAAGAGGTACTTGCCAAACACTGATGTCATCCAATGAATAAGGGCATCTGGACAGGTTGGTTCAGGCACAGTTGCTAAATCTCAATGCCTAGTACCCTAGGAAGGTTGTGTTAAACCCCTAGACTCTAGTTCCACAGGAAATTTCTGACATAACAGGGGTCAGCAAACTGTAGCCCAAGGAGCAAATCTGGCCTGCATCCCATTTTGTCTAACCCACAAGCTAAGAATTGTTTTATAGCGTTAAATGGCTCAAAAAAAAAAAAAAAATAATACTCATGGCATGTGAAAAATCATACACAATTCAAATTTTAGTGTTCATAAGTACAGTTTTATTGGCAATCAGCCACACCCATTTGTTTGCACATTGTCTGTGGCTGCTTTCCCAACTACAACAGCAAAGAGGAGTAGTTGCAACAGGGAGTGTATGGCCCCAAAAGCCTAAAATATTCACTATCTGCTTCTCTGTTTTGTATTGTAGAGGAATGAGGGGCTTGGGTCCTGATCTGTTTGACAGAGTTTGCTCTGAATAGCTAATTCAAGCCGTTACAAGATATTTTTCTGGGTAAGAAGTTTGAACTGAGCAGAGCACAAGGGAGTAATTGTATATGTGGCCAATGGGGTAGAGAGCGCTGAGTCAGTGGTAAAAACCCACAGTGAGAAAGGGGGCGATGCAGCCTTGAAACCCCCACAGGCAGTTTCTGTCACTAAGAGGAAGGAAGAGGCTGACTTGCAGCAAAAGGGACTTGGTGGGCCAGTAAGAAACTCAGAAAGCTAAAATAACCAAAAATCAGTTAATTGCATTTCCATAGTGTCGAAGCCCCAGGAGCCCCATTGAAACAGCCAAATGGATTGAATTCCCGCTGGAGGCAAGGCTTGTTATTGATTGCAGACCCATCCGTCAATCCTGCATTTTAGCAGGAATTATTACTCTCTGAGAAATCCTGCCTAGCAGACGGCCTCCATCACTTCTCTGATAACTCCAGAAAGCATTTTAGGGAGGATGACGTCAGCAGGATGACACCCTGCAGCACAAGCTAAAGAGGGCAGAATGGTGAAGGTGAGCGGAAGCTCATTCAAATTCAACCCACATTCATTTGATGCTGAGCAAAAGCTTTTGTATACAGTTGGCCCCACCCCTTATCTGAGGTTTCATTCTCTGTGGTTTTAGTTACCCATAGTCAACCACAGTTTGAAAATATTAAATGGAAAATTCCAGAAATAAACAAGTCATAAGTTTTAAATTTTCTAGCCTTTCTGAGATGCATGATGAAATCTCACGCCATCCCACTCTGTCCTGCCCAGGACGTGAATCATCCCTTTATCCAGTATATTCACTCTCTACATTACAAGATATTTTGTGTGAGAGATTGACTACATTCATATGACTTTTATTACAGTATACTGTTATAATTGTTCTATTTTATTAGTAGTATTGTTGCTAATCTCTTACTGTGACTAATTTATTAGTTAAACTTCATCATGGGTATGTATGTATAGGAAAAAATATAGTACATATAGGATTCAGTATTATTGTGGCTTCAGACATCCGCTGTGGGTCTTGGAACCTATCCCCTGCAGATAACGGGGGACTATTCTGTATGTTAACATTCAATTATGAGTCCCAATTTATGGTTGGAGAAGCAAAGACTCGGACAGTTTTAAAATATTTTCACAGGATCACGATGCTAGTAAGCAATAGTAACTGAAAGTAGCAATGTTGGCAAACTAGACAGGCACGCGGTAAGAAGGAGAAGAGGGAGGTGGTGGGGGAATTTCACTGCAAATAGCAACCCAGGTGACCACCCATGGATCTAGGCCTTGAACTCTGTAGATTCAGACTAGCTAGCAGAGTGGGCCTGGGGCCAACGGTGAGAATATTAAGGAAGTTGCAGATGATGAAAACAATTCAAGTTCTAATCATGGGTGAAGGCAAAGTGTACCCTAGACTTTAGTGTGTTATCAGAAATGGAACGGCTACATACACAGAGATTAAAAACATAGAATCTGAAACCAGACTGCATATCTAGTAGCTGTGTGAGCATAGGCAAGTCACTTAACCTCTCTGTGCCTCAGTAAAATGGGCCAACAATAGTACCTATCCCATAGGGTTGCAGTGAAGATTAAAAGGGATTAATATTTGTAAAATGTAAGTATGCCTTTATTAAATAAAATAAATAATGGAAATCATTAGTAATGTGCTTATAAACATCAAACTATCAGTTCTCTAGAAAAAAATGTTTTATAAGATCCGATTTGTTGATTCCAATGGTGTAAATACTCCCACTGTGACAGGTTTCAAGCTACTGATATAGCATCACTGAACGCAAACTTGGTAAGAGATGGTTACAGTAGAAATACCATTATGTGGTATTTCTATCATGCAAATACGATAGATATAATTTATTGCAGAAGCATGATCATGTCTCTCCTTATCTTCAAGAAAACATTCCAAGATCCCCAGTAGATGCCTGAAACTGTGGATAGTAACGAACCCTATGTGTACTATGTTTTTCGTTTACATACATACCTATGATAAAGTTTATAAATTAGGCACAGTGAGAAATTATAATAACTACTAATAAAATAGAACAATAATAACAATAAAATAAGACTTCCTTGAACACAAGCACTGTAATGCCATGACAGTCAATCTGATAACTGAGATGACTACTAAATGACTAACAGGTGGGGAGTATATACAGCGTGGAAAGGCTGGACAAAGGGATGATTTACGTCCCGAGTGGGATGGAGCAGGATGGTCGAGATTTCATTACATTACTTAGAATGGTGTGCTATTTAAAACTTATGAATTGTTTGTTTCTGGAATTTTTCCATTGATTACTTTCAGACCATGATTGACCATGGGTAACTGAATCTGCAGATAAGACAGGGCTACTGTAATGCAATAAAATAATTAGAGATGAGATTTGAATATTACCTTTTAAAAAATAATTTAATGGTAAGTTTACATAATTTATTTTCAATATAGGCTATAATTAACAGTTGGCTCTCAAGTCCTGACATTTTAACAATTGGACATCATGAGTAGGTATAAGGCAGATTCAGCATGGCATGTAGTTTAGAGACTCTAGTCTTCATGGCAAAGAAGAGATCTGTGGGATGAGCTGCTAAGTGGATGAGCCAAACCTCTGTGCTTCAGTGGACATGAATATTGCTTAAAATGTGGGGATTCAGGTGACTGCAACTTTATAGGTGAACTTTTCCTAGTGGCAGCAGGGGCTGATGCCAAGTCAGCACTGTCAACTCCTGGAAACCATCCCAGACCGTGCATCTGCTCTCGCAGCTTCCCCTTGAAAGAGGGCAGGTTTGTGGAAGGTTTTTATTGTGGAGCACAAAGGAGCCATGCTGGATTGTGTTGGCAGCACAACTGAACACAATGAGGGCTTAGTTTGGGAATTTAGGTAGTGCTTTATCAACACTGGGATGATTCAAATGTATAATGATGGGAAAACAAAGCGTGTTGTCACCCCATCCATGTTTTCTCCTGCCTTCCTTGTATTTCTCCTTAAGGGTCATCAGGATGGGATGTCAAATCATTGTCCAAGAGAGGATGGTACAAGATGTGTTGGAGCTGTCTTTAGGAAAAAGTTCAACCTCTGAATATAGTCATAGATTTATTGAGTCCCTTCAGCTTTCCCAATCCCCTTCTCACCCTCCCACCCCCATTATTAGATATTCAATAAATTGTTTTTTGATAAACAAATAAGTAGACGAATAGAACAATCTGAGTTACAGCCATCGAAGGTTTTTTTTTTTCTTCATTTTTTTAAAGAAAAAAAAACCCCATCTAACTCTTGATGTAGAAAGAGTCCTCAATACTGTGGTAGAATTCCAGTTCATCACATATTCTCCATATTCCCCATCTCCACTGGAGTAATAATACATTTCCCTATTCCATAGGTGTTGGCTCAGTCACGTGGCTTACTTTGGCCAATGAGGTGTTAGCATTCATGATGCAAGCAAAGTCTTAAGTATACTTGAGGGTTGGGCATGCACACTTGCATCTCTGCTGTCACCATGAAAAGAGCTTCCCCTGTGCAGTTGCTACCTCTCCAGCCTAGGCCAATAGATGAGACACATTGGGAAGGACAGAGTCTAGCCCACAGCAAAGCAGGCCTGACTAAGCCAACAGCTTGAAGCTATTAGAGGCCTGCCTAGAACATCCAAACTCAGCGAACTCACAAACATATGAGTATGGTTATTTGTTATGCAGCAATAACTGACTAATACAACCAAAAGTAGACCTTGAGGCTAAATGCTGCAGGGCCATGCACGAGGCCATGGTCCTGATAAGAACTGGATGGAAGTAATACCTTTGTGTCAAGACGTTACAAGCAGAGGGAACACTTTTTCAATTAATTTACCCATCCATTATCTTTATCAAGAGCCTATCATGTGCTGGATATTCTGTTAGAGAATATCTTCCAATCCACTCTTGAATTAAAAGGTTCATTACTCTGCTTTCATAAAGGAGCTTGGGTCATTATTCTGAACATATGGGGTCCCTGCCAGTATTCTCTCTATGAAAGGACATATGAACCCTTTGAAATTTTTCACTGGCATCTTTTTAGAGTGGAAGAAATAGACAAAAACTCTTTTCTTCTCTTTCTTTAAAAAGATGACTTGAGTTTTGTATTAGAACTCTTTTTTGCTGTGAGATGGAAACCCAACTCAAAGTGGATTAAGCTTAAGAAACATATTAGTTGCCTAACTGAGAAGTCCAGAACACTGACATCAGGAAAAGATTGGCCCAGAGGTTCAAGTTATATCATTGGGACTCACTTTCCTCTACTTCTTGGCTTTACTGTTTTCTGCGTTGGCTTTATTCCCAGAGTCCTTTTGGAGAAAAGATGGCAGCCAAAAATTCTAGATCTTTATCACCGTAGGTTCAAATCCAAAGGAAAAGATTTTTTCTATAGCTCCCACCAAGTCTAGAGATTAACTCCAACTGAGGCGATTGGCTTCACTTGAGTCACATGCTTTTCCCTGAACCAATCATTGTAGTTGAGGGAATGAAATGCTTTGATTGACCAGGAATGAGTTATGTATCATGATTGTGCTTCCCTCCCTTAAAGAGCTACAAGCAAAGAAGTAAAAGAGAAAATAAGAGTAATGTTATCAGAAATAAGGTGAAAGTGAACTATGGATAAAAAAAAAAACAAGTATTGGTAGGTTACTTTAAAAGTTGATATGTACATAAATTGATTTTTTTTGTAAATTGATTTTTGACAAGAATGTTGCATGTAAAAGAATGAAGTTGGACCCTCTAACTTCATACCATATACAAAATTAATGTGAATTGGACCAAAGACCTAAACATTAGAGCAAAAACTGTAAAATTCTTAGAAAAATACATAGAAGTAAATCTTCGTGCTCTTGGATTTGGCAATGGATTACTGGATGTGACATCAGAAGCACAAACACATAGAAAAACTAGATGAATTGGACTTCATTAGAGTTTAAAACTTTTGCACTTCAAAGGATACTATCAAAAAAGTCAAGACAACCCACAGAATGGAAGAAAGTATTTGAAAATCACATGTCTGATAAAAGGACATATCTATAATATATAAAGAACTCTTAGAACTCAATAACAAAAAGAATAATAACCCAATTGAAAAAGGAGCAATGGGTTTGAATAAGCATTTCTCTAAAAATGTGCAAATGGCCAAGAAACACAGGAAAAGAAGCTCAACATCAGCAATCATTAGAGAAATGGAAATCAAAACCACAATTAGATACCACTTGATACCTACTAGGATGGGTATCATAAAAAAGTCATAATAACCAGTATTGACATGGATGTGGAAAAATTGGAACCTTTATACACCACTGATGGAAATGTAAAATGGTGCAGCCACCATGGAAAACAGTGTGGTAGTTCCTAAAAAAGTTAAAGATAGAGCTGCCATTTGACTCAGATATTCCATTGCTACGTATACAGAAAAATAAAAATGCATCCACACAAAAATTTGTACACAACTGTTCATAGCAACATTATTGACAATAGCCAAAAAGTGGAAACTATCCAGATATCTATCAACCGGTGAATGGATAAACAAAATGTGGCACATCCATACAAATGAAGTATTATTTGACCACAAAAATTAGTGAAACATGCTGAAACATGGATGAATCTCTAAAACATTATGCTCTGCAAAGAAGTCACTCACAAAAGATCACATATTATATGATTCCATTTATATAAAATGTCAAAAATAGGCAAATCTATGGAGGAGGAAAGTAGTTACTGGTTACATAGACTGAAGAAGATGTGGGGATTGGGAGATCATAATAACAATGCCTGGGGTTTCTTTTTGGAGTGACGAAAATGTTCTAAATGGTGATGGTTGCAGAGCTCTGTGAATGTACTAAAAACTATTGAACTGTACACTTTAAAGAGGGTGAATTGTGTGGAGTGTGAGTTGTATCTAAATAAAGCTGTTACAAAAGTAAATATCTACCAACATCAAATAGTACAATTTCTTAAATAAACTAATAGTTTATGGTACCAACCATGAAACAGAGAATGGAGTCATGTATTTATAAAATACTTTATTTGCTGTCTTCTTCCATGAAGATTTGAGTATCTAATTTGCCTTTTATCTGCATTTTGTTTCTTATTAAAATATGTTGTTCTCTAACATAGAAACTTCCCCTTTATGAACGGTCATAATAATTAATAATAAATCAATAGTAAATCATAATGAGTAATTAATAATAAATCAATAATAAACCATGAGTTGGCAAAAATAAACTGAACTGGGAATTATTTCTCAATTTTTACATATATTATGCTAGGAATTTCAGATTATGTAAGGATGATTGACATAATTTATTAATAGAATAATCCATACGAAACAATCAATATGTATTAGGTTTGGCAATCTTTTACAGGCATGCCTAATTAGCATTTTCTACTGACATTTCTTAATAAAAATAGAGCCTCCTAGCATTCTGAGGATTGCATTAATTTGTAACACATGATGGCACAAAAAGACAGGAAATTTTAAGTCTTCGTTAATGGTCTGGAAGAGAGAATAAACAGCAGGCTCATTAAGTTCTCCACTGATACCCAATTAGAAAGTTTTCCCACACTGGGAAAGCCAATAAAGTTATATAAGTACATCTAGAGAGTTTGTGTCAAAGTAGACAAGATTCAAACTATGGGGATTTAACCTGTTCAATGACAAGGTAATGTATTTGGAGGAGATAAAATAACTGTGACAATAATATACTTAGAAAGTAGTGTGGCCAAAGATAGGATTATAGGGTAAATATAGGTAGAAGCAAACATTCAATGTGTTATAAAGAGTCTATAGTCCATATTGGACAGATGATCACAACATACAAATTTAAATGACAGAAGTCGAATACATTTAATCAAAACCCTACTCAGATAGTAGTTAAGAACTTGAGATCTGGAGTCAGATAGCTCGAGTCTCAATCTTCTTTCTGTCATTTACTTGTACAAGTTAATTTATTCCTCTACACTTCATTTCCCTCATGTATTAAATATAGATAATAATTTCTTTTCTCATAGGAATAAAGAATATAATCTTAGCTGGGGAGCCTAGCACAGTATCTGGCACTCAGGGACCAATACATGTTAGCAATTTTAATTATTATTTTTATTGCTATTCCAACAGCCTCCTGACTCCTGTCAACACTCTACTTTGCCACTGAATGCTCTTTCTCATAAACAAATGTGAAGCTGTTATATTTTGGCTTAAACCATCCTACTGGCTGCGTGAAGCCTATAGACCAAAGTTCATATCACCTGTGTAGCCGATAAGGCTCTTCAAGCTCCAGCCGCAATCCCTTTCTCTGTCTCTATATCCAGTTATTTCCCTTTATGCACTCTACCTTTCAGTTAACCAAAGCTTTTAATTGGAATCTCAAATTTTTATGTGAAGTATTCCTTTTTCCTAAAGAGGGAGGAAAGAAATCTTCCTGTCAAGAACTATGAAGGGTCTATGATTTTTACCCTACTAGCAACCTGACAAATTAGTGTTAATTTCATGGATGCAGTCAGAAGACATGAAATCCCTGAGTCAGAGACAAAGATTTTTATTACACACAGCACAATAAGGAACATGAGTTTTATATTTCTGTCAGTTTCCCTTGTTCGCCAACTCCCACAAAAGCAACATAGAGTGGCCCAGGTGGATGCTACACACACAATGGTTTGTGTCACATCCGAGGGCTCCAATCTCAGGAAACTAAAATATTTTATAATAGGATGTAAGCAAACCTACCTGAACTTTGCTCCAGGTGGAGATATCATCTATATCATATTGGACAGCAAAATAACCTGTCGCCTCCTCTGGAAAGAAACACAATCTTTATCTTTCAAGACAATCAAAATATCCTTGCTCGATATCACAACTCATAAAACAAACAACAGCAGACTGTTTTTATTTAAAATTTTGATATTTTTTCCATCATTAATTTTTTGCATTAATTTTGATTTTTAAAAATATTGTACTAAAATAGTAAAATATTAAAATATGACTGAGTTTTTTTAATGTCCTTTTGAATTTTGTGCCTGAGGCAAGTGCCTCACTCACCTCACTCTAATCCCAGCCCTGCAAAAAAAAATTTGTATCTATTATCTACATTTGCAATATATATAATTTATATGTCTGTGTATATACTAGTGTATATCTTTATAACAATATTGATAGAGATATACACACATGCATATACTTTTGCTTCAGTGATGCCAAAGAAATTCATTACATAAGTTGTTCTGTACCTTACTTTTTCACTTAATAATCTATTTCTATACCTTTCACATAGGCACACAAATCTATTTTATGCTTTTAAAGATCCCTAAAGCTCCACAGTATTGAGGCATTATACTTTCTTTTATCAGCCCCCTATTGATGGACTTGAAAGTATTTTTAGTTCATTGTCATTCAAAGAAACGGTATCATAAACATCCTTCTACTTACTGATGGTGAAGTGAATGCATAGGATAAATTCTGGATGATAAAATTGCTAGATTAAAGAGTATGCATAATTCTATATTTGATTGATATTACCAAGTTGCTTTCCCAAAACTCTTTACACTCCTACTAACAATGTATGAAAATACATTTTCCCCCCAAGTCTCAAAAACACTGGGTATTAACAAATCTATGAAATTTTTGCTGACTTAGTACATGAAAAAGATTACCATCTTGATTTGCATTTTTTCAATTACAAGTGGTTTTCACATGTTTATTGCCTATATATAATTTGTTTTCTGGAAATGGCATGTTTATATCCTTTTCCCATTTTTTATTATTTTGCTTTTTCTTATTAATTAGAATGGGCCCTTTGAAATCAATGCCATAATGTAAATGATGTATATATTTTTCCCGGCTTGATGTTTTTTAAAATTCTTCCATTGATAACTTTCCCATGAAGAAGTTTTCTTTTTAATAGTCAAATTTAACAATCTTTTATGGAGTCTGAATTTTATATCTTCTTTTTAGACTCGATCAAATTTTTAATTAAAAAGAATACATTATTCTTATCCTTAAGCGATCAATTTAAAAAACCAATTAAAAATAAATAGGTTTATAAACTAAAAAGTTCAAATAATACTACACTTCCTACTCCTGCCCCTATCCTCAGGGGTAACTATTAACTGTCTCCTAGTTTGTAAATTAGGAATAATCATATACCTGTATAGCAGGATGCATACACACATATATGCAAACTTATATATGCAGAGATATTTAACACATTATGTGTATAATATATAGTGGCCAGGACCTTCTTAATTCTTATTAATTTTCTTCCCATTCAAGTCCTATTAACTTTCTTCTCTCTATTCAATTAGTTCACCTTTTGTCCAAGAATTTCCTCATATTTGGTGATGTCTAAAGTGTCCCACAGCTCTATGATTTGACATGATTTTTTCCTTTATCCCACCTTATGCAAACCTAGCTCAATCACCTGGATTATAAATATTTCCTGCTGTTTGGCTTATGAAATTAACACAGCTTCTAGGATATTCTCTTATTATTCCATGATCTGTAACTCTTATCTCTATCAGCTTCCTGCATTTTTGCACCTATTGAATAGTGTGAGCCAGCAAAAATCTACAGCTCTTCTCAAAATATAGAAACACTTCTTCAGTTTCCCCTGGGTGGACATGTAGGGTTTAAGTCATTTGAGCATTTGTCTAATGTATTGATATATTATTTCTATATTTTGAGATAAACAATATTCATCTAGAAATATTTTTTAAATTCATGAGGCGATAATTCTAGTTGCAATGTGTCAAAAACCATTGAGATTTCTGAGGACAAAGATTATAATGATAAACTTGGTCTTTTCAGCCTTCATGATAATGTGGGTCATTACACTGATGCAATGAGGGTAGGGGTGGAGGCAGTCTGAAATGGAATGTAAGTGTAAAGTTGCTTCATGAATAATGGACTCTCTACCTCTCTCCCTTCCTTTCACAATCCCACATAGAATTACAAAGACCTAAAAAAATGTAAACACAAGATCAGTTTAAGTTGTCTGAGAAATCTGTACTCTTTAGTACAAGAACACAGTTGATTTGGGGGGAAAATTTAAATATGTATAAGCTGACCACTCTCACATATAGCCATTCACTTATTTGCAGGCTGAATGACACATTTTGCCAACTGAAAATGAAAGAATGTTTAATTCATTTATTTTTAACATATATATGTTACATATATATTTATCAACATATATATATAATATATATTTATCAACATATACATACATACATACATAGATACATACATACATATGTATATCCAGAGGGAATAGAGCACCGAAAACAGAAATAACCAATTAAATATCTTGGCGAACTGGCAAGTAGCTGAAATTTGTTTACAAGCTTGGTACACTGCATAATTAGAATGCAATTTGGGGAGGATAAAATTCCCAATGCTTAAGATTCTATTTTTTCTCCTTGGTGATAAACCTGTAGATGCATACCAACTATTGGTGGAAAATAAACAAGACTTACTTTATAGAAGAAACATGCACTATACTCTTGCCCAACTTTTCCTCAGGTTTCTCAATAACTGTCTTTACTGTTGGTAGTAGCATTATGAAGTCAAGTGACTCAGGTTTGTAAAGAGATTTAACCTCTTGCTGCAAAGAGCATCTGAACTTCCCTTTAGTGTATACTAACCCTAAACAAATGCCTAGCCTATGACCCAGCAATTCTACACTTCCACGTTATATGCCTAAGAGACACAAGTACTTATGCCCATCAAAAACAAAACAAAGCGAAACAAAACATGGCCAAGGAAGTTCATGGCAGCTTTGTTCATAATACCACCAACTTGGAAACAACACAAATGTCCATTAAGAGTAGAATGGAAAATAAATTGTGGCATATTCATACAATGGAATACTCCACAGCAATGAAAAAGAAGCAGCTGCTAATATTTGCAGAACATGACTAACCCTCCCATACGTTATGGAAAATGGAAGAAGCCAGACACAGAGGGTACATGCTGTACATAATGTTCAAGAAGTCAAAAGCACTGATGATGGAAATCAGTATAGTGATTGCCTCTGTGGGGTGTGGGGAGGGAGGTGGCTACTGACATGGGAGGGGCACAAAGGAGCCTCCTGGGGTGCTAGAAATGTTCTAGATCTTGATCTGGGTGGTGGTCACATGGCATATACATCAGTAAAACTCCTTCGAACTGTACATTTTTACACACTTTTACTGTGTGTGTTACACCTCAGTAAAAAGCAATAAATAAGTCCTTAAACAAAATTTACAAGGGAAGCCCTTCTTACTACCAAGTACATACTGGGTACGAGACCATTGGTACCCAGCAAATCTTGTGGATTTTGCATGGGACCTGGATAGAGCTGTGGGTAGATGTCCATGGGCAGGACTTAACAAGGCAATTGTGCTCAGGGCTCCCAGATTCCCCTGTTTCTTTATAATGCATATTCCTTATCCTCTTTGACCTTCTTGATCATTTGGGCAACTACGTCATACAGGGAGGGATGTTATAACATGGAGACAGGAAAAAAAATGAGTTTCACAGCCTTAGGTCCTGAGGAGACTCAGAGTACAAATGAAAAAAGGTGATAAGACAGCTAGGTTTCCTGCCAAGCAGGCTAGATAAAAATTCATCAGGTAAGGAGAGTACAAGATTTGGAGGCAAAGCAAGGAGTGAGAAGATGTGGCTCCTTGGGAAATGGGGAGTCCTGTCCTCTCCACGAACTCCCAGGTAGAGTAGCAAGACCTAAAGGGCATCTTGCCTTGCTTCCCAACCTTTTTTTTTTTCTGAACATTTTGCTGATTTGGAATTTTCCTTATTGATCAGGAGAATTCCCAATGATCAATCTCAAGTCTTCTGTTTTCTTTCTCTAAAATCTATTGGACCAGAAACATAAGTTTCTCTATTTAATTAGTGTCACAAATGAACAAAGTAACTTTTATATTCATAGTCACATTCTTATGAAATTATAATTTGTAAAATTTTGTCTCAAAACTCTACTAAGGATTCTAACACCAAGGATTTTCTGGCAGAAGTATTCCTTTAAACTTTATGGCTGCTTGCTACTATTACCACAAATATATATTTTTTTCTTTTGGTGAAAGGATAAATTAGAAATAGAGATTGGAAAATAGAAAAATTTCCCTAATAACAGATATTCCAGTACCTGAAGGTAAAACAATTTTTGGCTTGCCTACCTGAAACAGTTGAGAGAGTGATTTATTCATGTCTGTTATGATAAATGTCCTCTATGTTCCATTTGTGCTGAGAGAAACTTAACAGCTTGTTTTTAGCATTTTTGTCTTTTGATTTTGGCACCATAAATAGACATAACTAGAGGAATGGGTAGAGTTTGGTCTTCCCTGAAAGCCCGCTTAGGGAACCCAACATTTATTGATTACTCTGCCTGAAAGGCTTTGAATTTCAGAATACATAGTGGGCCAGCAAGCACAGGACAATTAACCTTAGAAATGAGGATTTTCCGATGAACAAATTAACGCTGAAATGGAACACTGGTTATTCATTGACCTAAAAATTACCATTCTCTTGGCCATGTGTTGACTTTTTTTTAAAATGTTAGATTTCTCATTTCTCTGAGATAACGACAGTGTTGAAACACAAAGCTTTGTACTTGTCTTCTTTCTGAAAGAAGACATTATTGAATTACACATACCAATCAAGTTGCTCTCGCGGCTCTCAGGCATAGATATATTCCACTGAAAGTGAACCGAATTGAGAGCCTCACTGCATTTGTGAAATCTACCATGCATTTTGGATTTGGTACTTCACACATCATCAAAAAGTTGTCGGCAAGTCGGGAGATACAGAAATTTAGAGATGGAATGTAGCATTTCTGAGAACTGTCAGACATGTCAAGTCTTTGTTTCCCAGATTTCATAGGAAGAAAGCTTAGCAGCATGAGTGGGGAGAAATTTCTGTATTTAAAAGGTATAGCAGTGTTTTCTAGTATTACAGTTAATAGCCAGGTTGTGTTTATATTGTTTAAAGTGTCTCCATTTGTACATCACAATATTTAAGTCTGTGAAATCAAAGCCAGCATGCTGTCACTGTCATTTGCTTCTCTACAAAGTGTATTGAACAGTAGCTGGAAATTTGTAACCTGATGAATATACTTAGAGTTTATATTTTTGACTTGCACCATTCTACTCAAGCCCTATCCATTAATATAAATTATTTTATGGATGTGATGGGGAAAAAAAGTTAATGCCAAGACTGATGGAAATATTCTGAAGAGTAATTGCACATGTGTGGACTGATAGATTTTCTTTCTCACCATCTTTTCTAAAAGAGGAAAAGCTATAATAGTCTCTGTCATGTTTTTAGTTTTTAAACTGTTGATGTTCAGAAAAAGAAACATCACCTGTTTGTTTTGGCACTCTCTACAGACTACCTGACAATCATTGCAAAGTGTTTGTGGTTAGTGATGCTTCCATTTATATTATTTTTGCTTCACAGTCTTAAAACCATAGTTATTTGCCCTCCCTGTTGCTTATTGGGCACTTCCAGCATTTTCCATGGCTCAAACCCTAAGAAAGTCACCGCACAGGAAGACTGGGGTTTCATTAAAGAAGATCTTATGGTCACATCTCAGTAATGCTGACTTGACTTCTGTTGGAGATGGTAGTTTCTGATTTTTCATTTCCTCCCATGACACTAATGTTCACTGTATAATATCCACCTTCCAGTGGAACGTGTCAGTGTAGAGTGTCAATAGGAGTGTCTTATGGTACCAGAACCATGAGCACCTCCTGCTGTTTCTCTGTTGCTTCCAGGAGTCTCCTGAGCACTGTATTCAGGTCCTCATAAGAGGAAAGGAATCACACTCTTATGGGATTCCCACTTTTCATTTGCTATTTGAGACAGGATCGTGTATTGAAAAGGACCTGGTCTTTGGAGTCAGGGTCACCAAAGTTTGAGGCATAGCTCTGCTTTTTGATCTTAAATGAGACAACTTAACTTCTGAATATTAACTTCCTCTTCTAAAAAAATAAAACAACAACACTTACCTCTCACAAGGCTGCTGCAATGAATAAAACTGCTAAAACATGCAAAATGCTAATAATCATAGTAGATGCTCAACCAGTGTTGATTCTAAGCTTTACCTCTCTTCACACAAGCCTTGCCTCTCTCACTCTCTTTATTATATTAATTCAACAAACCTCAGTAGAGCCTCTATTATGGGATTCGCTCTGTAGAAAGTCATGGGGAGGGTATAAAGTCGAATAAGACAGGAAACAACATTCTAACGTGTCGTCTTTTAACCTTGGCTGCACCTTAGAATTACCAGAGGAACTATAAAGAATGGCAGTGTTCATTCAGGCCATGCCCCAGGTATGTTACATCAGACTCTCTGGGGGTGCTACCTCTGGAAAATTATTTCCTTAAAGCGCCCTAGGTAATTCCAATGTGCATCCAAGTTGAGAATCACTGCTCTAGAGGTAAGTCAGTCGTGAAACCTAGAGTTATAAAGTCCAATTATGTTTGAAACAGAGGATTCGGAACCATTGGGATAGATAGGGCTCAATCATGAAGCGTTTTGTATACAAAAGTATTTTGTTTTTTATTTTTTAGGGGATTTGTGAGAACTTGGCTTTTATCTTAAAGGTAATGAAAGAGCCATGAAAGAATGATCTGATTAAGCTCTAAATGATTCCTCTGGCATATATGTGAATATTTAGCAGATGCTATCTCACCCTTATACCTTGGGATTTACCACTGTAGACCTCGGAACAAATGCCTGACAGCCCTCTCTGACTGGTGAAACCCTATTCTTTCTCTGCTCCTATGCACAGCAGACTAGAAGTGTGGGAATATTAGACAACTCATATTTCCACTGCTGCAGCAGCCACTGGTGATTCACTGGGGTTGCTGTATAAATACCCTCGCTCCCATAGTCCTTGGGTGGGATAATTCTGAGGCATGTTGTCTATACTCTCTCCTAGAGTAGCAGGACTGGACTATGATTGCCCAAAGAGCTAACCTAGCTTGATAATGTACCTTTATTTGGCTTCTTTCTCTTCCTTGTCTCAGTTCCTTACTTCTCTACTACAGGGTTTCTCAACATAGGCATTATTGACATTTGAAGTTGGCTAATACTTTGTTGTTATGGTGTGTGGGAAAGGGAGGTGTCCTGTGTATTGTAGAAGGTTGAGCAACATCTCCGATCTCTACCCACTAGTGTCTGGTAGCACCCTGCCTCCAAATTGTAACAACCAAAAATATCTTCAGATATTGTCAAATATCCCTGGGGGTCTAAATTCTTACCCCTTGCGGATTAAAAGTACTGCCCTGCTGATGTTTCCTGGGCTCACCTCCCAAATGAACTACCAGCCCTTGAATCCTTGTATCTGGATCTGCTTCTGGGGAACCTAAACTAGGACAGAAGTGTTGGAGAGGGCACACCAAGAATACGGAGACCAGTTGTGAGATAATCGTGTCAGTCTGACACAGAGAAGATAATCTGAACCTCAGATGAAGCTGAGGTAATAGAGAGGGAGAGATGGATGTGAGATACCAAGATGGATTCTGATTGATGGAACGTGGAGCCTCAGCGTATGTGAGGAGTGAGGAGTGAGGAAGAAAAAGAAACTTAGTGTGATGCCAGTGATGCCATTCAGTGATAGGGTATCTAGAAGTAAGCGCTGGACTTTAAAATAAAATCTGTGAGGTTTTTTTAGGGGATTTGTCGGAAGATGGAGGTGTTGGATTGCATTTTGTATCTCACTTAAGACCTTTATTAGAAAGTCAACATCTCTCTAATTTCCCAGGAAAAGGTCACTTCAGATCAATAGTTTTGATTTTTGGCTGCACATTAGGATAACCTGGGAACTTTAAAAGATTCTGGTGTGTCAGACCCCACACTGAAAGACAGTGATGGAACTGGCCTGGGATGTGGCCTTGGCATTAGGGTATTAAAGCTCCCCAGAGATTATAATGCATAGTATACAATCCAGTAAAATTTAATAAGATTAGAGGGATTGTTTGTACACAAACACATGTACACCCCTCACCACTTTGGCTCATATTGTCCTATTGCAAACATAGCCATGCTATTAATTTTAACTTTATTAAAATGATGCTAAAGAAAATGCTTAATTGAACAGTTAAAAGTATTGAGCACTTCCTCTGTCCAGGTACTTTTGTAAGCACTTCTTATGTTTAATCTCATTTAATCCTCACAAAACTTTATGAGGTAGTGCTATTATTATATCCATTTTATAGATGAAGCAGCTGAGCCGCGGGGAGTTTGGCTGGCATACATTTTGGTATGTGGCGCCAGAGCTGCCTAATTCCAAAGCCTAGCCTGTCAGCCATGAAACTAGATGGTTAGTCCAATTTCCTCATTTTGTGCAAGCTTCTCAGCTTATTGGGAAATTCAATTCATAAGTGAATGAGAAGTTTGGGGGAGAAAACACATCATTTTAAAATCTAAGTGGCAACCGGGACCTTTTCTACAGGTCACACAAATCAGAAGGATTTGACATGATCAGGATAGAAAATGACCATTACCTTCCCAGGGCTAAAAATATGTTTCTGCTTTTTCAAATTCAAAGTGGATCTCATAACTCAGAGCTTATCTGAGGAAGACTGATGGTCCAGTAGAGTTTTAGAAAGCTTTATGAGGTTATCTTGTTTTAACTATCTTTTCAGTAGATTAATTGATGATTATAATTATTTCTTTTTTGAAAGTTATGTGTAAATTGAGGACGGAAATGCTAATAATCTAAATAACATCTACCCCGTTTCTCTGATATAGTAGTTCCCAACCGTCTGTGCTGTCCCATTAAGTTTGTAGGTTTCCACTGTCTTTTGCTAATTAGTAGCACAGAGAACTATGAGAGAATAACTGTATTGGCATTAGACACTTTACTCTGAAGCATATGACACATGGCCTATTTACCTATTTCTCTGCGCTTCTTTATAGTATCTTTTTTGCAAGGAATGTGAAATGCCTCACAATGGTTTATTTTGTTTTTATTATATTTCTCTGATGTTCAAAATGGACAAGCATATTTGAGGGTTTTTTTTTTTTCACATTTTTTTACTGCACTGATGTCAGAAAAAAATTTACCAAGTGGCATTCATTCTTTAAGAAGTATAGCAAATTATGATTTTTATGCTAAATTCTCTAAGTCTGGTGTTCATATTTTTTTATGTTACCTATATGAGCATATGATGTGTTCAATGCTATTGTCTACATTAGTTTGTGGGCCAAGACTGCAAAGGCCAAGGGTCAGTGAACTTTTTCAATAAAGGACCAGATAGTAAATATTTTATGCCTTATGGGCCATATGGGTTTGGCTACCGATACTGAACTCAAGGGGTTCATTTTGCCTGCACATATCAATGCCAAAAGAGACACGGACAGGGGTTTGCAGCAAAGGTAATAGAGGTTTATTTAGGAAATAGTGCCAAGCCTGGAGATACAGGTGAGCTAGCGCTCAAAGGCCTGGCTCTCTAACAACTTCTAGGGGGATATGTTATATGGGGGTGACTCAGTAGTAGCTGAGGGAGTCGGGGTCGTGGGCTCTCCTGATTGGTCGAGGCTAGGGCAGGAGGCAGTCGATTATTGCATCAGGTCCTGATGTCGATCATGGAGTTGTTCTGTCTGGTGTCAAGGGAATGCCAGTAGTGTGGAGGGTCCCCGCTTTCATGGGTGTGGAGCTGCAAGATGTTATCTTTGGTTTGATCAAAACTGTTTCTGTGGTCAACAGGCCAGAGGTTTTTATTTGATGCTGACCTAAGGGTTTAATGATTCAGGGAACGGTCATGCAGGAAGATAGGGAAAGAAAAGAAGCAAGTGAGCCCAAGGCCAGTTTGAATCAAGGAGAAAGAGAAGAGAAAAAGTCATTTTAAAGAAGGGAAGATTTACAAGGTTACACTACAACGACTCAACAACTCTATTAAAATGTGAAAGCAGCCATAGGCAGTACATAAACGATTGAGCATAGTGGCATTCCAATAGATCTTTACTACAAAAATAGAAGGTGGTCTAAATTTGGCCCGCAGGGCTGTAGTTTGTTGACTTTGGCACAAAACCATATAAGAAAGGCCATAAGCTGGGCTTTACAATTTCAGTGTACTAAATCAACTCTTCATTCGTGTGTGTGTGTGTGTGTGTGTGTGTGTGTGTGTACTTGAAAGCTGTCAGATAAACTAAATAAGAACAGTTTGTGTAAAGAGAAGCAGCTACTAAATCCTTTTAGTTTTACCCCAAATGGCTTTAACCACTTTGCCAGTCCTTGTTTACTTGGATTCAGCCTAATCTCAGAAACCTGGAGTAAGTTGGGCTAGAAACTTGAACTAAATGAAGTTCGGGTGTGGCTTGCTGCCCTACAGCAATATGTTAAAAATGTTTGAAACCAGGAAGCTAGATGATTTCCAAGATCCTTCCACTTCTAGCTTTCCAAGGTGTGTCTAAGGCCGTCTACTTATTCATCACAAAAAAAGACCATCCGAGACACAAATGTGGCCTTTGAGACCACACTCAGAGCATCAGTAAGTCCTGCTCATCACTGATTTAATGCTAATAAAAATATTGTTTACTTTATATTGAACCATCTTTAATTCTTCTCATGTAAACCTCATCGACACCTCTAAAGTAAAACATTCTTATCCCTTTACTCTTATCCCAGTTAAGGCCACTGAGACTTAGTTTCCCCCAAGTCACTCAGATCCATTTGTTCAGACTGCAAAGCCTATATTCTTTTTACTTTGAAAGCTTCCTTCCCACGTCGTACTCTGGGAGAAATAATAGTATCGTCATTATGAACAACTACAACAGCTAATATTGATTTACCATTACAAGTGCCTGGCACTAAGTTCTTTATAGCTGTGAAATCTTCCATCCCTCCTGAGAGGCCTATGTCCCCTTGTCATCCCATTTTCTACATTAGGAAACTGAGGCACAGATAATGATGTAAATAACTGATCTCAAGGCAGTTTTTAAGGTCGGAAAGCATCACTCACTCCAAGTGGAAACAGACTAAGTAGGAAACGCATCCTTCATTTTCTAGTGTCAGAAGAAGAAGAAAACCCCCTGAGGTCTAGAACAGTTAAGTCTCAGCCTGGCTTTGTTTCCTGACTGCATCCCTTCTCTCTCTACTTACCTTTCCTTGTCAGTTAATCTTGTTCAGATAAATTCCAATCTCTCTGGAGTCTTTACTATGCTGCCAGATGAATCTCGCATCACGGCCAAACGTTCTGCAGAAACCTCACTGGACAATAGCAGAGCATAGACCTGTCTCTCTGTCTCCCTTTCCTTTGTTCTGCAGAAAGCCACACAACAGTGACACCAGAGAAGCTCACGCAGCACTCCAGAGCTCAGATATTCAGGACAAGCAAGGCAGATAGCACAAAAGGAGAAGAGAAAAAGAACTAAGAACTATACACATCACCTCTGGATCAAGAAGCTTCAACTGTGAACATGGAGGTGACTTTTCAAAATGTCTCCATGGCAGATATAGGCTCTTTCTTGTTTTTGGTTTTTGTTTTGTTGTTGTTGTTGTTGTTGTTGTTGTTGTTTGCTGTCATTGTAAATGAGAATAATGATGACATCAAATTTGAAACTAATTTCTGATGTAAGGAAACTAGATGTCCTCTGTATCTTCTTTCAGTCGAGAGATTGTGAGGGGACGGGAATTACCCATCATTTTTTGTAGATTTTCTGCCGTGCACCCTTCTTCCTTCACAAGTATTTTGAAGATCTTGCCATGCCTGACGATAAGAGTTACAAAGCTGGGAAATACCAGATTCAGTGAGGCTACTTGTGAGCTAACCAATAATTTGATGCAATGACAGATATCGGTTAGATATCATGGCCACAGCATTCTACCAGATTACAATGCCAATGTTAGACAAATGCCACTACCCCAAAAGGCCTTTAAATGTTTTTTTTTTTTGTACTTTTTACTTTTAAACAATTCTGGACATGAGAAAGAACTCCTAAAATAGTACAGAGAGTTCCCAGATAAAGTCTTTACCCAGCATCCCCCTAACGAACCTTGCAGAGCTGTGGTACAGTGATTAAAACTAGGAAATTAACTCTGACTCAGCACCTTTAACTAACCTACAGCTCTTTTGTGACTTTCTTCAGTTTCCCCCCTAATGTCCTTTTTCTGGACCTGAATCTCACATTAAATCTGTGACACAAAATGGTTAAGTAACATGCCAAAAGTTTTACAGTTATTAAATGGTAGAATTGAGGTTTCATACCCAGATGCCTCCCTATAAAAACCACTTTCCTGATTATTACACCTTTGTCCCAGGTTTTCTTTTGGTTATTGACTGGACCATGCATGAATAAAAAACAAATATCGAATTTCTATGTCTTTGATAGTTTAGCGTTATATTAACTAATGTATAGATCCTCTATGGGTCTATGTCATATAGTATAGTGGTATATAGAATTACACTAGTAGGTTAATAGTATAGTATAGGGTTAGGTCAGTATTATATTATACTTGACAAAGAAAGCAACATAAGAGTACCTGTCCTTTAATTTAAGCCTTTGTTTTTTATATATCTTCATTTATCCTTGATTATTTTAAGGACCAATCAAATGTTAAAAGTATAACTAAAACAAATTTACTTTTCAGAATAAATAGATGTCACAAAATACTTTGTTAAATGGTGGAGAGGGTAGAGTAGAGGTTGTGTATTAGGAAATCCAGTATGCTTACAGTATTAGGAGCTATCTTATTTCATAAAGGCTGAGAATCTCTACTTCAGTATTTGGTTGATACCAAGGATTTTCGGACCTTCTACTGTTTGTGTTTTTTAAGTCTCATATCAACAAATTTGATAATTAAATTGAAAGTTAGAATCATTAATCAACAAAATGAAATTAGAGCTAGGAAATTTGTGTGGGAGCCAACTAGAGCATAGCCTGTAGGATAAAATTTGATAAAAATTCAACTCTGGGAATATAACACTAAATAGAACATTTTCCCAGCAGAAAGACCTCATAGAGGTGATGTCATTATTTCTAGCATCGTGTTTGGTCAGGGATTTGGAAAACAGCACAATACGTTATAAAAGAGCATTTATTTTAAAAAAACTTTACCTGTATAAACATATGGGCCTTTTATTTTCCAAATAATATTTGGTTATAGGCTAAGTACTTGATAAAATACAAGGAAGAGAAAAGCATTTGAAAAATTCTGAGAGAAATATCTGTGAAATTGGCTTTTTCTTCTGTTCAGCCTCCCAAGGTATGCCCACAATGGGCTAATAATGTGCATACATGGTCCTCACTATTGATAGGCTGTGTGGAGTGCAGGTATCCTTCCATACTCGGCAGACTGGTAGGTGGGCTGGTGTGCAGGCACTGAAGATGCTGATGCAGGCCTGTGTGGCAAACTTATTTACGATTGTATGAAAGGCAGGAATGACTTCACTTGTCCTGGTGACCCTGAACCTACCACAAAACCTGGCAGCTTTGTGTATTGTACTGCTGTTAACAACCATGAAATTTTGCCTCGTATGTCTCCAGCTGCAGAGGGCGAGGGGCTCAGCTTCTGCTCTCTGAAATTCATCACTGCATTTAATAAGAAGATCTCATTGGCTGCTGCTTCTGATTCATGATGCTCCTTTTTTAAAATTCCATTCACCACTTACGGCAAAGTTTTTGTTGAAATTTGGTTATTAATTTCCATTTTCCATGATATAAATCAGTTGTTCTTCACAGCTTATGAAACTTTCACATTTAAATATATTTTAATGGGTTTGAAAGCTAGTAAGCATTTGCATTTTAAAGATATTTTCTGTTTAGAATATTCAATTGCCAAACTTTTCTGTATGCGTGTGTGTGCATATATATATACATATATATATACATATATGTATATATATATGATAATATTTTTATAAGTGATATATTATTTTGGTAACCAAATTACATAATGCTGGAAAGTTTTCCAAAAATTTATCTTGCAAATGCTCCCTCTATAACATATCTCTTTGAAAAATTAGTTACTTTTGTATACTTTGCTAAAATATTGATATGTACCTTAAAGAGACACTTTAGCCTATTAATTTTGTTTGCCTGCTAAGTAGACAACTACTGACAGCCACTTGTCATGCAAAACTTCTATTCTTTGCCAGAAAATGAGGACATTAGCTTTTTTATGAAGGAAAAATATATAACTCATTTTTAAGTTGGTAAATATTTTAAGTACTTTACTACAAGATAATCAAACAATGCTGTAGCAAACACAATGGAATGCTCCAGCATTTTGTTACAAAGCCTTATAAAGATCCTACTGTTTATAGGTCTTGTTTTTATAAAAGAAAACTTGATGACATCCTATAGCATATAAACTGAAATGCCATAAAATGTCAATGCTGGATAAAAGACTCAAATCCCTCCATATTTTGATATCCCTCTCTTCTTTTAGCACATTGTATGGACTATCACCATCCGATATATAATTGAACACACCAGTGTCAGTATTTATATAAAATGTCAGTAATGCTTAATTTCCTATATAGATGAAGATAACATAAATTGGTCTCTAAATCACTATGATGGCACTTACAGCCAGAGCAGCAAGCATCTGACTGGCTGGTGGGTAAGAAGGTTTCGGTCTTGGTAAGCTAGGATTTTGGGTTTTATCACCCTGCAGGGACTGGACACAAGGTCTTCTTCAGTTTACACAAGGCAAATAGATAGTAGGCAGCAAGAGTCCTGCATAAAGTCAAGATTCTTACAGGGCAATAGGAAAGAGCTGGCAAGTCCCATCCACTAGCATGATAAGGCAACAAAGAAACTTTTCTGCCTATGAGAGGACTCTGGGTAAAAATAAAAGTTGTCTCTGTTTAGATTGTGTAATTATAGGTCTGTGTCTGACATGATTTAGGGTTAGAGAATTTCAACTATTCTTCTGAATCAGAAATGCTTGAGCTGAAAATTAACACAGACTTAAATCTAGATCAGTGATAACCTTAAGATATATGCCATTATTCCCACTGGCTGAACCCAATGGAAAGACAGGAAGCCCAGGTAATACAGTACCTAGAGGTCAATCTGCTGGGTGAACAAAGCAGAGTGGAGAAGGGTGGATGGAAGATGTGAAGGGGCAACCAGAGGACATTTGGCACAGTTATAAGCTCATGTGCAGGGTTGAATTATCTGTGGGAAGCCTCTGTTGTTTGCGGGGAGGGCACACCCATCCAGAGAAATTGAAGGACAGTAAGTTAGCAAGGTCATGGTGTCTGTTCTCCCAGCTACATTTGTACTGAGCTGCTAATTAGCAGTGTCAGCCCGCCTCTACCAAAGACCATGGCTCCCGTTGGGCAGCCCTGGCCTCCAACTGCAGTTCAGTCATCACTTCCGTCTCGTGCCCCTCAGGCTTGGAATAGCAACAGCTTCATGTTTCACTGTCTTTGGGATGTTCTTGGCCCTTCCCACAGCTTTGGAAACTGTCCTTTTATTAAACTCTCTACAATTACTCTATATAATGTGTCATCTGTTTCCTGCTGGAAATTTGACTGATATATTACTGAGAATTTTAAAACTTAATGATAATAATTGAGGACAAAATCCACATGAGCCAAGAGTCCACAGGCTTAACAAATAGGATAATTAGAACTCAAAGAACTTTAAATAATAGAATAATTTATTGGAAACTATAAAAATATGTAAAACCTAACTAAAGACATAAAAGAAGTAATTGAAATCAGGAAAAGACCAAGATACAATGAAAGAAGAATAGATATTTGAGAACTAGGCAAATAGAATTTCTAGAAATAAAAAAAAAAGGTTATTCAAATTAAAAAACCATTGGACAAATTAAGCAGGGAATTATATATAATCAAAGAGAGATTCAGTGACCAAGAAGGTAAATCTGAATATGTTGATCAAAATGAAGCATGAAGGATAGAGGGTGAAAAACATGAAAGAAGGGTTAAGTGACATTGAGAGATTGGTAGAGAGACAATATTTGAAGGACAATAACTGAGAACTTTTCATAATGGATTAAAGACTTGATTCCTAAAATTAAAAAATACAACATGTTCTGAATAGGATAAACGAAAATAAGCCCCCATCCAGACATACGTTGCGAAACTGCAGGCAAAGAAACAAGACATTTAAAAAGGAGCCAAACAGAAAAGCCAGAGTATCCACAATACTAACAGAAAGACAGACAGTGGGATTTGCAACAGCAATAATATAGACCGAGCAGCATTGGAATAATATGTTCAAAATAACGAGAGAAATTAACTGTCGCCTATCATTTTACACCCAGCTAAAAATAGCCTTCAAAATTAAAGGTAAAACAAAGACTGAAAAAAAGTAATTCATTTCTTTCTTTCTAAAATATTAAAGTTATAATGTTGACTTCAAAATAGCAAACATAACCACTAAAGAAATAGAAACAATAATCCCAAATCTACAAAATGAGCACTAGGCCCAAATGGTTTTACAGGCAACTTTTGCTGAAAAGAGAAACAATCCAAAAAAGACATGGGCAAAGGATGAACAGATAATTCAGAGAAGAAAAATTCTCAATGGCTAATAAGCCATATGGAAAGTTCCTCAACCTTATAAACTATATAAATCTCAAACCAATGTACTGTATACTTGAAACTAATTTAAAAAAAAGAAAAGGAAGTTCCTCAGCCTCATTTATAATCAGAGGAATGCAAATTCCAATAATAATCAAATATTATTCCACCACTCTCAGATTGGCAAAAATTATTCAAATCTGAATACACCAAATGTTAGCAGGAGTTGAACACAAGGAAATGGGAACTCAGAGGTGGTATACTATAAATTGGTTTACTTACTTTGGGAAGCATTTTTGCAATATTTAATAAAGACGCAGATAAACATACACACCAACTGGGCAATTTCATTTTTAGAAACCCTTACACCTGTGCACAAGAAGACAAGTACATGATAATTTAGAGGAACACTGGAGATGACCTAACTCTATCCCTCAGTAGAATAAAGAATAATTGTATATTCAGAAAATGTATATTATACAACAGTGAAGGTGTGTGGACTAGGTCAGCATATATTAGCACAGACAAATCTAAAGAACAGTATGTTGAATGAAAGAAGCAAGACATAGAATATGCAATGTTATATCATTTATGTAAAAATTAAAAACAAAATGTGAATTGCTTATGGATATATGCTGATGTTGTTAAAAAATATACAGGAGAATACACATCAACTTTAGGCAGAGGGGGAAGGGATGGAGTAGTTACAGCTGTATCTGTAACACTTCATACAAAAAAAAAGAGAGGAAAGAAGAAAAACTGTAAGGGATTTCTATCTATTTAACGGAAGAACAAAGGTATGTTTTCTATACTTGTATATTTGAAAATGTTTTTACTTCTAGACAAAATAAGACCGATATGTTCTTATAAATCACCAAAATATATTTCCCAGGGATTACGTTCTTATTAATTTTCTTTATGCCTACAGCAGAGGAGTGGAAGAATAGCTAAATCTATTTCTAAATAGTTTAAGCATGCATAAAATTTGTATTACATGTGTTGGTATTCAGGGCTATTTTAAACAAACTTCCTACCCTCTGGGATGTAAGGAGGGATGAAAATAGCCTTGAATTTGAGGATGAACATCCAACAATAAATGTTTCCTGTGAGACTATGTCACCTGCTTGCTGTATAGCTTGTTAACAAGCTTAAAGGAGGCCATGGAGTTGTCATGTTTCCACTTTCCACCCCTGCGACACTCCTTGCTGTTATTTATTCTGGCTGCTGGGTTTCCAGCCTTTTCCTCTCCTGTTAAAGTACTGGCTGGTGATGCTAATTTGAGAGATGGAAACCCCACCTGTGACCAAAGGCAATCTGTGAGTTCCTATGAACTCCTTCGCATACATAAAAGTTAGAAATGTTGATTGAACTCAGCTCATTGAATTTCTATTTCTAACTTTTTCTATACTAAAGAGCCTGTTCTGCGCACACGTTGGCGTTTCAAACCGCCTTGAAGAATTTGCTATATCCCAGAAGGGAACGTTGGCAGTTGTATCTAGAAACCTGTTGAAATAAAAAAAAAAAAAACGAGTATGAATAAAGACTTGGACCATGGGTGAGAATGAGCCTCGAAATGTATATTTCATTATACAATTCAAGGTATTTGATTTAGGGAAATAAAAGTATTCATCTTTCGGTATGATTGAAAAAAAAAAGTTTACGTGACTATATTGTCTAAGTGAAATATTGTAACCCACAGATTTGTGCAGTTTCTAGAAACACACTGTGATAGCACTGGCAAGAAATAGGGAAGAAAAAAGTTGAATAAGACAATATCTAGATATAGGCTCTGCCGTCAAGTATTTTTAATCTAGTTGGGGAAATAGGACACAGGTATATAAAATAGAACAGGTAGACAATTCTGATGACATTCTCATGTTTGCATGTCTTAATCTCCAACTTGCCAGTGAACTTGTTCAAAACAGCAAACATTTATTGTGCACCTATTATGTGCCAGGCATTGAGATAAGCACGAGACAAAATCAAGTCAAAGTCCTTGCCTTCGTCTACAGGTGGAGACAACACTTAAATGTGTTATTCTAATATACATTTGAAATGTGCTATAAGAAAGAGCTATTGGAGCATAGAGGAGAGACTAAGGATGGATGGAATCTTAAGACATAAGTAATCATTAGCCAGGCAAAGAAGATTGTTCTAGGCATAATTAAAAGCATGAGCTACAGGTTCTGAAGAGAGGAACTTTATGGGATTTGAAAGAGAATCAAGTCCTTTTTTCTTTCACCTGAGTTTTAAACAGTGGCTCTTAAAGTGGAGAATAAAATGTGACACAAGACTTTTTGCAAAATATTTGTGTTTCCATGCAGTTTACTCTTCCCTTCATCTCTGGCGCCATAAGCAAAGTATACGGAAGTGTACAAGGGGATGAAGGCAGACACAATTATGCTTTTTTCTCTCTTCAGTGCCTAGCTCATTGCTATGAATGAACTGGGATGAAGAATGGATGGATGGATGGATGGATGGATGGATGGATGGATGGATGGATGGATAAATGGATGAGTAGATAGATGAGTAGATGGATGGATAGACAGATGGATGGACAAAAAGACAGAAGACAGAAGCTTTGCACAAACATACACACCTCTGTATTTATATGGAAACCTTGATTTGAATTGAACCACTGATTAACAAGCACAAAGTAAATTGTTATTTACTTCAGTGCAAGGAGGTAGGAAGGAAATCACCCAATTTTCTAGGTCCTCCCATTCAATTTTGATGCTTGATGACATTGAGAATTAGGAGGCACCAGCTCTACAGGCCAGGCCCAGAAATTATGTCAGTGTACCAAGGGAAAGAGAATGCACCTCCCTCATCAGCTTAAATGCGTGCTGGGTCTCCCTACGGGAACCTAAACTTGTTCTAAGTATTGACTGCTCTCAGTGCCAAGTATTTCTGACTGTTAAGCTTATTACTTTCAAATGTCATCCAGTGTCTTGGTACCTGAGAGAGATTGGGAATGCCCACCAAAGTGCTCATGTTTCACTCTCATCCAACTTAATTGAGCTATTTCAATGACTTCTCCACATTCCTGACCCCATGGGAGCAAAATAATTTCTTTTTCACACAAAGGTGGTTTTGCTCAACATATTCATTATTAGATTTATTGACAATGATGTATATAACAACAAGATCTTTTACTTCCACGGGGTAAAAATATTCTCTCACTTCCCACAGTTTGCCTTCTTCATCACTAATATGTGTTCTGTGCTGGATCTTCATTTTCCTTTCTCCTCAAATGATATTCTCTGGTGGACAAAACTTAATTAGTTTAGGGAAAGCAGTCTTTGAGTTTTCATACTCTGAAATTTTGATTTTTATTCACCCTCAACCTGGTTTTGCTTTCAAATTGCTGCTAAAAGGGGCACGTCATAAATTGTCACTTGAGTTTCAGATTTCTAGAGGGCATGAAAGTCTGAAAAGTAATGGCAAGAACTTGGTGTACATGAAATTAATATTAAAATAAGGACATTTATTATGTCAATCATGGGTAACTTGTGATCCTCAGCTAGAACCTTCTACTCTTAAGGGTCCTCAAAAGGAGGGGTAATGTCAGGAGAAGCCCTCTGGTGTGAGAGCCAGGAATCCACACAATCAGGAAAGTCTTTTTCTGTAGGTGAGTAGCGGTCAGGGCCGTCAGGAGACAGATATCACACTAGTTGTTTTGTTTGTTTTTTATTATGGTGATATTGGTTAACAAAATCCAGTAAGTTTCAGGTGTACAATTCAACAGTAAGGCATATATATATTGCATTATGTGTTTAATGCCCATAGTTAGATTTCTTTCTGTCACCACATATTTGACCCTTTTCACCCCATTGACCTCCCCCTCCCCTCTCCCCACTCCTCCCCACCCACTGGTAACCACTAGTCGATTGTCCATGTCCATGAGTCTGTTTGTTTGTCCTGTTTGTTGCTTTTAGGTTTATATCCCACGTGTAAGTGATATCGTTTGATTTTCAACTTTTTCGGTCTGGCTTATTTCGCTTAGCATGATTATCTCGAAGTCCATCCTTGTCGCCAATGGCAGTATTTCATCTCTTCTTATGGCTGAGTCATATTCCATTGTATATATGTACCACAGCTTCTTTAGCCAATCATCTATCATAGGACACTTAGGTTCCACGTCCTGGCCACTATGAATAGTGCTGCTATGAACATCGGTGTGCAAATATCTTTTTGGATATGGGTTTTCAAGTCTTTGGGGTAAATATCCAGTAGAGGGATTGCTGGATCATATACACCAGTTGTTTTAATAGAGAGAATTTAATATAAAGAATTGTTAACCAGGTGACTGAACAACTGCGGTCAGCAGCTACTCCTGCTGGGGGAACAAAGGGACGAAGTTGAGATTGCAAAATTTTAGAAGCTTGGTAGAGGAGGGGTCCATGTAGTTAAAAACTGGAGTCCTGAGGTAGGCACGCTGCTTGGCAGGTGCTGGTGTCTCAGGGTGGTCATAAGGTACAATGAGACTCGCTCTGCGTTTGTCGAAATAAAGTAAGAATTAAATTTAGCTGCTGCTACAGAAAGGAATTACCATTTCCAGGGTAAAGAAGAGAGAGTGGGGTTATGATGCCGGAAATAAGAATCCAACAGGAAGCCTGTGGAAAGCAAACAGGAAAAAGGAGAAACCACGTCCCTCTTCCTTGTCTGGCCTTATAGTCTATTGCTGACACCCCCTAGTGACAGTGTACCAGGTGTTGGAGGGCAACGTAAAAATGTGCTTTGCAGCGTCCCAGCCCCAGAATCACGGAGCCAGTACAGATGTTCTTTGACTTTCGATGGGGTTATGTCTCAGTAAACATCATAAGTTGGAAATATTAGAAGTCAAAATGCATTTAATACAGCTAATCAACCCAACAGCATAGCATTTTGCAGACAAGATAGGATGTGAAAACTCAAAACGCCATATCCAAACACACTGGCGACACAGTACACTGTAGACCAGTAGTCGACCCTCCTGATCACGTGGCTGACTGGGAGCAGCAGCTGCCGCTGCCCAGCATCACTGAGGGGGCATCGTGCTGCTTATCGCTAGCCTGGCAAAGGGTCAAAATTCAAAATTCGAACTGCAGTTTCTACCGAATACATATCGCTTTCACAGCATCGTAAAGTTGGGAAATCTTGTCAAACTTAGGGACTGTCTGTACAGAAGGGCAGGTTTGCAGCTGGGTAACAATAGTTTAATAAGCTTGCAGAAGTTACTCCATCTACAGAAATGAGTTGGGTACGAAATGAAAGCGTTGCCTGCAGATTGCTCTGATGGCCATGCTGATCGCCTCCACATCATCCCATGGTCCCTAATGATTTGTCTGGGCCAAAATTCATACCCCTTGGTAATGATTGATATAGGAATGAGTTTCTCATATTTTCTGTGTAACCTAAGAGTTTTATAAGCCCTTCAGCAAATTAATTAAATTGGTCCAGTGCCAGTATTTTAAATCAGCTGTAGCCACTGGCATTAGGGCTTAGATCCAGTGAGCTGGCATGTAACAAATCTGAACTCCTATTGTCTGCTTCATATCAAAGACCCAGAAGAATTTTTGAAGACTTTAATAAAGTCGCAATAAAAAAAATCTAAACTAAGTGCTGAAAAAAGAGTAAGCTTTCACTTGCTCAATCAACATTTTCTGGGATTCCTAGCCAGTGTATATACACAAGAAAAATAAATCAGATATACGAATATTAAAAACTGTCATGATTTGGAGTTTTTATGATTATATACCAGAAAATCTACTCAGTCAACCCAATTCCTAACAGAATATTAGAGTTTGGTAGGTATGCCAGATGTTACGATCAATATAGACAAATCAGTAGCTGTCCTTCCAACCAACCACAATCAATTAGAAAATATAATACTGAGCAAAAGAAGACTTTAAGGAGTTTATTCGCAGCACTATTAGGAACTGAAATACTATTCAGGATGAAGTAAGCAGAATGCTTTAGGAGGGCTATACTCTCTGAGGTCCCTAAGAATCTTCTAATTTTGTATTTTACATTCTGTGATAATCTATAAAAATAATATAAGAGCACTCTGGATTATCTATATCAAGACTTGGCAAACTACAGGCCATGGGCCAAATTCAGGATGCTGTCGGCTTTGTAAATAAAGTTTTATTAGAACACAACCACACACTCATTTATATATGTATTGTGTATGGCTATTTTTGTACTACAGTGATAGAGTTCAGTAGTTGCACCGGAGACTCTGGCCCACAGAGTGAAAACTATTTATTCTCTGGCCCTTTACAGAAAATGTTTGCTGACCCTTGATCTGTGTGATCACGTTATCGATGAGCCCAGTTCATATTTGCATTTGTTTCTAATCATGGTGCCTGAAGTGACTATATTTTACTCTTTAATATGCTGCTGATAAGCTGGTCTAACTACCTCCAGATTGGAATATTCTTAAATCAAAATGGAAACAACCATTTTCTGATCACCATTTTGTCCTTGTTTATGTCTGTCAATAATGACAAGGATGAAACTTATCTCTTGCAGTTAGAATTTATATTTATAACGCGTTTATAGAATAAGATTTGTTTTAAGTTTTTAGTAAATCAAAAGTGGTTTGATATTTCAATAGTAGAAGTGAGTAATATACTACTATAATTGTCATAGGATAAAGAGAAATATACAGAGGAGGGTTTAAGCCAAAAATGAATTTTTTTTGCCCAATAATTTCACAGTGTGTATCCATGCAAATGTTTTGCAGTAGGGCTATTAAGGAATAATGGGGAGAGACTTGAATCTGCATAGCTCTCTCTAGCACAAGCAGAACAAACTCAAAAGAAATCATCTTCTAGTGGTAAGCAACTATGTCGCCTTATGACCAGATGGGGTTTGAATATCTCACTTTTTTAATACTGACCAACAGGTTTATTTTTCAGTAACTATAACAGTAAATATGCAATGAATAATTATTTGTTAAGAAGCCTTTTTAAGGAACTGTATTTTGGAAAGGAACACTGTCCTGCTGACACTTTGCTTTTGAACTGATTTCCAGAACTGTCAGAGAATAAATTTCTGTTGTCTTAAGTCACCAAGTTTGGAGCAATCGGTTAATGGCAGCCCTAGGAAACTAATACATGGTCCATTTACAGAAAAATGTTTGCTGGCCCCTGGTTTAGATTTTTTTTTCAGTAGAGCAGTGTTTCTAGTAAATTAATCACAATTTACCAATTGATATTAAAGCCTTTTTCTGGTTGGCCATTATCATCTTACCCCACTCCCACCAGTATACACACATGCACAATATGCATGTTCACATACATCTGCACACACATAAATACCACAGACATTCTGTGCCGGGAGAGAAAAACAGTTAGCAGCCTCCATTCATTCTTTCGCCTTGCCTCCAGCCTATATAGTTTGTATTATCAAGTTTGATCTCCACACTCATCATCCCAAAGCCCAACCCAGGAGCTTTGAAGGGGAAAAAAAACAAACCAGTAGCTGGCTAGCAGACCTCCAGTGCATTTTTAAAAAATAGAGTATATACAATATAGTATAAATATCACAATATTATATGATTTTTGTATGTGTATACAGTCTAGGAAAAGTCTATTTTGCAAAAAAGAAAAGAAAAGGTAAGGTATGTTAAAACAAATCACCCAGCAACAGCTAAAGCAATGGCTCAAAAACCCCTGACTGGTTATTTTGCCTGGGTAATTTTCTTTTAATGACTACTTAGCAGGTAAAGGAAGAACGGAGAGACTGGTACTCCTAGAAGAGTATTCTCAAGGATTCCCTTAATAGCTGACTATTATAAACAAAGCTGTAGGCAGCTTTAGCCAACATGAAATTATAATGTTATTAGATAAAAATAGTTTCCATAGTTACCTTTCTCCTCCTGGGAAAAATTCAACTGCCCATAACTACCCCTTACAGGGGTTTTGTAAAAAAGCACATAGGCAGACTTTTATGTGCTCACTTCAGAATACTAAGGCATTACAGTTGTTAAAATACATCGTCAGTGATGTTGCTATCCCTTTACCCATCAGTTTCTTAAAAAACAAAAATACCTCTCTAAAGGTCTGTGAGAAATCCTGATGAATGTGAGGAAACCACTGGTTAAGTCCTCCAATATAGAAATAGATGCTGATAAGTACCAACAGAGAGGGACAGCTGGTCTCCTCACCTCTGTTGTAGTGGGCACTGAGTCAGCCAGAAGGATGTTTCATAGGGATGGAGTATTCTCAAGCCACCAAAGAGCTTGGCCAATAATATCATTACAAAAAATTCCCCAGACCAATTGTAAGATGGCCATTTTCCTCTAAAATATATGTTTCTTAGGGAAGCAAGAAGAAGCATATTCAAAATGGCCAAGAGGTTTGGAAATTTTGGAGCAGAGTCCGTAGAGTAGTAGCTGGGAGTCACTTCTGAGTCAAGACAAACTAAGCACACTTTAATAGTCTTCCTCTATAGATGTGAAACAAGACAGGCTCTATAGTAATCTAAGATACTGTCTTTCTAGGAGTCAGTGCTGTTTTAGCTCAGCACTACATGAAATTTTGATTCATGACAAGATAGGAAGCTTATACTAGATGTAAATCAATGTACTGCTCGATTTATTGAAAACATTTTGATCCTCCCCCCTGCCAAAAAAAAAATTAGGTGATTTAAACGATGTTCTTACTGATGTAGTTGACTTACATTCTGGCACAAGCTCCTTATCTCATCATAGATCAATTGCAGTTTGCTAATAGGCAAATAACACAGACTTTGGAGTAACATGATCTGGGTTCAAATGTTCACTATGTCACTTACTATGTGACTTCGCATACATTTCGTAACCACCTTAGACCTCAGTTTTCTCATGTGTAAAATAGGAATGTCATGGTTCCTACCACATGGGGGCCTGTGAGGAATATGAATACAAACATGCAAAATGCTTGTTATTGATACAAAATAGTTTTGTTTGTACATACAGTCCAGAATCTATGAAATATGATGGGCTCCAGGGTACTTTAGCAGCTCAATCCTAGCTTTTTACTATGCAGCACAGGCGCTGCAAGCAATGGATGAGAAGACCATTTCTAAAATTGCTAAGCATTCATATTACCTTACTGCAGATTAAATTCCGTGTTCTGTATAGGGCATTCAGCATTGCTTTGCCATCCCATTTGAGAAAATGTCATCAAATTAGCATATGCCTTCTTCTTTTCTCTATGCATTAAGACTATTTATTTATTTATATGTCTTTCTTCCCCCAACAGACTATGAATTCCTCAAGGTCAAAGTCTTGGATTAGTTTTCTTAGTATTTCTTGCCTGCCTGGCACATGGTAAATGGTCAACATACTTCTATTGATCACGTGGGATGGCAGATTCCTGACACTATAAACATAAGAGAGTACAAGCCTTCATCTACTATAATTGGGCTGACCTTTCCAAATGAATAAGTAATTTCTCTGCGTTGTTTGTCCTTCCATGAATTACAATTATTTGTATTTGACAATTAATTAGGATATGCTAATGTTAAAATGTAAACACCATTAGGTGTAAGTCAAAGAAAAGATAGATGGATAGTCAGCAGTGGTATGATGTTTTAATTTTCACAAGGTCGCTCAAAATTTAGAATCTCCTACTACTTCTTTTTCTCTGACAAGCAAAGTTTTGATAATGTATTTTTGCATGACTTGAAGACAGCATGAATTTTGGTAAAGAGTTAAGATTCTGGACTAAAATTTATTTCTTAGTGAAAGGTAACGTATCTCACTCAATTTATGCACCTTCCTCCTTTCTCTTGACCTTCCTGCCTCTTGTCTTCGGCTAAATGTTTAACAGAGATGCCTGAGGTCATCATATTGGTCTCATCTCCCAAAACCTGCTCAGACTCACTAGCAGAGAAGCAAGGACATGTTGAGCCACTTCAGAGCCCAACTAGATGGGACTAACAGAAGCTGTGACTCTTCCTACCCCTTTGGAACTTAGCTGAAGGGCCATACCTTGGGTATAGTGCCTGGGGAAGTTAATGTTCGGTGGGACTGGTATTATGGGGAAGCCAATACATTTGATCTCTTTTGGTTCAAATACAGTTCCTCATTGTCAACAAAGTTTTAACAATGTAAAAAAAAATCATGTTATCTGTCCTTTATACTTGAAGTGATATTTCTATGTATCTTTGGGTCAAAGTTTTGAACTTCAACTTTTTTGAAATGAAGAGAAGAGCATTGGAGTTGGTTAATATAGCTGGAATGCAGAAACAGTAATCATAAGCTACATGTTTCAGTTTAAGTTCTCTGGAAAATAGGTCTATGAGCCATTTGCTATAGACTGTATAGAATCTATATAGGATACAGTTCCGGGGCAGCAACAGCGAAGGGGAAAAGTAAGTGAAGCAAGAAATGAGAAAAGGCAAAAAAAATGTAGTGTCACCAGGGGTGTGCTGCAGTTGGCAAAGAACCAGTTGTGTGCATCTCTTTCCAACTCCACGTACAGTGACATCTCCACTGTTCTGCCCAGATACAGGGCCTCATCGCCTCACACGCATCCAATGCAGCAGCTTTTTACCTTGTCTGCCTCCTGCCTCTCCTCACTCCAGTCTAGCCTTTGCACCATTGCCCAAGCATGACTCTTGCCGCTCAATTCTAATCACACCCTCTTCATGCTCAGAAGCCCTCAGCAGCTCCTCACTGCCTGCAAATTAATATCTAGGCTCCCTACCTCACTACTGAAGACAATTGGATCCAAATCCTTCAAGGTCTCAGATACCAACTGCATCTGACTCCCTTCTTAGGTCTGAACATGTGAACTTTTCCTTCCGTAAATCATTGCTTCCCCTGTTCAGTCTCACTAGGATGTCTTCTTGTCCTTTCTTCCTTGCTTTTTTGACTACTGAAATCCAATCTCTTCTTTAAAGACAGTCCCAGAGCTGCTGGCCATATCCATGCAGCTCTGCATTTCTCTCTGGCTTACATTATTTTATCCATTTTGTGTGCGTGTGTGTGTGTGTGTGTGTGTGTGTGTGTGTGTGTGTGTGTGTTTGCAAAGCAAATCACTTTGTTTGCACACTGTGACCTGTTTGGGTTTCGAATGTAGTGATTTGCATTTTTAGTGGTGTGCAGACATTTGCATCTCCCCTGCAATCTGTAAATTCCTTGAAAGCAGGGATGTATTTCATGATCCATGAGTCATCTTGGATTGGCACAGTCCCTGACGGGTGCTAAGTAATTGGATTAAATTCTAACAAATACCTTGGAACTGGCCTGACTTGATGTAGATGTTTCCTGTGTTATGCATTAAGAATCAAAACAATAACAAAACCCACCTCACTAAAGGCATCCCAAGATTTATGAAAGTTTTCCAGCCCCATAGTAATAGCAAAGTAAATGTTAATTCCTTATAAATTTCGTTTAAGTACAAAATGGAAGGTACTCAACTGTCCATGACCAATTCCTTTTATTAAAGAGGATACTTTCTATTTTTAGAAAATAAAAAACTTTAGTGTTAAATAAATTGCTCACTTATCCAGAACCATCACATATCCAAAACTTTGTGCGATCTGAAGTCATTTATTTTGGGGGAGCCCTAGTGAGTAGTTTTTGTAACCTTGAGGGAGAAAATTCTGATTTCAATCTATCTCCTCAAAATCCTTTGGCACTAAACTGTAAAAATTCCTCATTGAAGTCAGTCTCAGAGCACTGCCCACTTTCAGCTTGGAGCTTAGATCATCTTTCAGAAAAGGAAGCCAGAGGTTGTGTTGACATAAAAAAAAATGTCCTTTGTGAAATTCCTGCATTAGCTGGGCTCTTCTAGGAAGTAAGTGACTTATGCTCAGATTTCAGAGGAAAGTGTCTCTCTTTGCAGGGAAATGCACATTTATGTCATGTCATAAAGTCCCTTAACAATAAGTGGGGATGCCTTCACATGTTTTTTTTTTTTTTTTTAGATTCTACAGAAGAAGGACACAATCAATAATGTCACAGGGTCTCATAAAGAAGACAAAGGTGGTCAATGAAGCTAGCCTCATGTATCAAATAGTAAGAGTCAGTTTATAAGATTTAATTTGATATACTGATGAAGTTTTACACTTAGAGATTCATCACTTTGGGCAAAATAAGGTACTATATTTTTCCATTTTGATATTCTAGTATTAAATATAAAGCAATTTTGGTGGGATGTTTTCCTCACTGATTTCAAGAATAATCATGTGGAATTTTTTGGAAAATCAAGAAAAGTATAAATAGAAAATGACTTGTAATTCCATCTCTCAAAAAAATTCTATTGACATTTTGGAGCATACTATCTCAGTCTTTGTATCCACTATGCAAATATCTACTTTTAAAAACAACAATAATATTATACCTGCCAGTTTATTACCTGTTTTCCCCCCATTTAAAGTAGGGGTCCTCAGTCTTGCCTACACATGAGAATCCTCAGGGTGTTTTAAAAACATGGAGGGTGAGGGTGGGTTGTGGATGCATCATGAAGAGTCTTGGTTGGACCAGGCATTCTCAACCTTGGGTGAACATTAGCATCCTTTGGGGAGGTTTTACAAATCCCCAAGCCCAGGCCACAACCAGACCAACTGTATCAGAATGTCTGCAGTTGGCACCCCAGCATTTTTAATGTTCCCAGTTGATTCCAGTAGGTGGCCGAAAGTTGAGAACCTGGCTCCCGGTGTGGGCTACACATCGGGCTGTCTTAAAAGTCTCTCAGGTGATTTCAATTTACAATTCCCAGGATTGAAAAACCTATAACCAGGACTTAAAATTCACTCAGTGCCATCTGAAGCTGTGACCATACCTAGCTGGGTGCTGTACCTCAGTTCTTTCCGCTTAGGTTGGTCCATCATTAGGTCCATTGCCCTAAGGTATCAGATGATTTTAAGGAGTGAGTATAGCGAATGCACAAGAAAGGCACTAAATTGTTGTTACTGGTTCTTGGTTAAGAGCAGTGGTTCTCCATCCTGGATGCATATTACACTGCCTGGGCCTATAACAATCCTGCTGCCCAGGCTACACTCCAGACCACTTAAATCAGAAACGCAGGAAGGGAACTTAGGTATAAGTGATTTCTTCACTCCCAAATGAGCCTAATCATATTTACAGCCACGATGGAGAATCACTAATTTAGAGCAGGGCTTCTCAGAGATAGTCCCTGGACTAGCAGCATCAGCACCACCTGGAATGTTTAACACATGCCGATTCTCTGGTCCCACCCCAGACCTGTTGGCTCAGAAACTCTGGGGTTGGGCTTGGTGATCGGTGTTTTAACAAGCTCTCTAATGGATCATGATGCTCAAGTTTGAGAATTGCTGTTTTAGAGATTTATAATCACACATTATTTATTTATTTGTTTGTTTTCTGTTCTCTCTGGTTCTCAGGTGCAAAGGTTTGGGTTTGTCACATTCCTCAGTTTGTGTCTTATGATCCTCTGTGGTGTTTTCTTATTATCTTACTTATTTTATCACTTTTAATCCCATTCGATTTTGTCAACAAGCCTGTGGTAGAGGTTCATTAGCAATCTGTTTTTATGGATGCAAAGAACTGAGGCTCAGGAAGGATCATTTTTAAAGTGAGGTCTCCTTGCTCCTGAGCCTTGGGTCTATCATTCCATGGTCTGCCTTCAAAAATGACCAATAAAAATGCAAGTGCCCCGAGTAAGAGTAAGCCCTTCAACTGTTAATGGCCAACATTTCTGGGACTCAGCTGGCATAACCTGTGATGAAACTTGGAGGCTGGGAGACATCAGAGGCAGGACTATGCAGTTTTGTTGAAGGCTAGCCACCAGTGGAGGGACCCTGTAATGTGCAAGGAGAGACACTACAGAACAGGGATGACAGGGGCACCAAAGGAATGTGAGGTGGAGATGGTTTGGGCTCAGCCCCAACTCCACCTCGGTTGGAGGCAGCTTCTGTTCCTGGCAGCCTCAGGGCTTTGGGCTCCCATTGCAGGCAAAACAGTATTCTGTGTTCTCCAAAGGAGGTCTTTTGGAAACAGGCCTGTAGAGGTTTCTGGCATGTTCTGAGAGAGAGGTCACCGCTAGGCAGTGGTGTTAGCAACCCAGTGTAAGTGTTGCTTTACCCACGGTGATACATAGAAATGTACATGGAAATGTTTGAGCAATGCTGTTGGGTGAGGGGGGTGATCCCCTTGTTAAAGGAGTCTTGGGAATGTGCTATTAAATTTCTAGTTCTGCCTTTGCATTACACTTATTGGAATTATAGTATTTTTGAGATGTTTACTTGTCAGCACTACATCCATGGCATGGCATTTTGGTAAAGAACAGTACTTCTCAAGTTGGGGTTTTTAGATGTCTGGGATTTTAATATTGGCCTCTTGGAGGAGTTAAGCTCTTGATAATAACTTATTAACCCTTGGCCTTATTTTTGGTGATAATCTTAAAATTTATTTAGGCACGATATGGGTTATTAGGATGATCAACTTTAAGAAATGTGTTGAACTCCTAGTTCTTTTAGTTCAGAGTTATTTTATTTTGGTTGTTGTCAAAATCCAGTGAGACATGTTTATTGTTACCCCCATTTTGAAATAAATAAGGTTTACATAGAGATGTGAACTAACCTGCTTTGAGTTCATAAAAGGAGGAGGTTTCTATGGCCATGCCGCCCTGAACGTGCCTGATCTCATCTGATCTTAGAAGCTAAGCAGGGTCAGGCCTGGTTAGTACTCATATGGGAGACCATCTTGAAATACTGGCTGCTGTAGGCAAAAAAAAAATGAAGAGGCATCATTAGTAACCTAATCTTGACAGTGTCATCCCATTATGCAGTGATGTGCAGTGGAAAATGTAGTGAATCCTAAGAGAAAAAATTTATCCCTAAATTGAGAATTAAGCAAATTGAGTTTTCAATATTTTTTTTCTGGAGAAATCTGCTAATAGCTGCTTATATAAAAGCAAGGCCTTTGTCTACATTGGTTGACTTTTGCTTGGTACCATTTGGTTCCATTGTGCTAATTGCCTCTTTGTTTGGGTATACAACCTTGTTGATACGTCATATAATAGCCAAAGATAGTTGGTTTAATAGTTTATGTCTCATACATATTACTTGATATTATCAATTATGGAAAGATTATCCTGAAGACTCTATGCCCTCAATATTACCCCATGTCATTTGGTAACGAAATGGCCAGATTTTGGCTATGGTAAAATGAGCACTCTGTGAAGAAACCAGCATCATCACTCAGTAATAGAGCTGTGTGCTTTACATGCGAGTCATTGCCTTGAGAATGCAATGTGAGGGATACCAGAAAAGATTTTACTATCTGGCTCCAAAGACATTTCATCTCTGACTCCTGAAACGGTTAAGATATTCTGATGGCAAGTGATTTAAACAAAACAAAACAAAACAAAAAACTAAAACTGGCTTAGAACTAAAAAGGGTCTGAATTGACTCATGTATATAAAAAGTGCAAAAATCAATTTGGCTTCAGGGTCAGCTAACTGGTAAACCCAGGCACTTCACTCTTAGTTGTTCCTTTTGTATCTCTTTGATCTGTTATCCATCTTGACTCATGCTCAGTCTCCAAGATAGGGGCCAAGATGTAGGCTTTAGACCTACATCCTCCTGATTTAAGATCAGCAGGAAAGAGAGAGAGCACCTTCTTTAAAATCCTTAACAGAAGACTTAACACTCATTCTCACTGGCTCAAGTTGGTCATAGACTCAAGCACTGTGGGCAGGTTCATGGAAGAACAATGAAAATTAACATTTGCTGATTACTTAGTGTGTGCCAGGCATGGTTCCAAGCACTTATCCCACGTGATAGGCATTATTATTTTGTCTATTTTACTGAAGAAGAAACTGAGGCATAGAAAGACTATATCCCAGAGCTAATAAGTGTTAGAATGGAAAGTCAAATCAGAGTAGTTTCGCTCCAGCCCCAAATATAAACGACATACTCTGTTCCCAGCGTGGCTTAGACCTGTGTCCCCTGTTGACCTCTGGAGCTGGGGTGGAGCCACCTTCACATAAATGTCAACAAATTTGGAGGGGTGGAAGGGTCCTCACCACAGAAAATGTTGGGAATTGTTACCAAAAGAATTGAGAACGAATGCCAGCCAACTGTAATCAGTAAATTTCTGCTTTAGCAAGTCATGATAAGTTGTTAATATAATAGTTCTCATTTTTCCCACACCAACATACCTTAAAGCTGCTATATGTTACCATCAGTAAGAATGATAGTCACTCATCTTTAGAGATACCCCTAAAAAAATTACTTGTGTTAAAAGGTAATTTTCAATAGCCAAGATATGGAAGCAACCTAAATGCCCATCAACAGATGATTGGATAAAAAAATTATGATTCATATGTAAATGGAATATTGCTCAGCCATTTAAAAAAATAAAATCCTACCATTTGCAATGACATGGATAGACTTAGAGGGTATTATGCTGAGTGAAATAAGTCAGAGAGAGAAAGATAAGTATCATATAATTTCACTTATGTGCGAAATCTAAGGAACAAAACCAAACTAATGAAAAATAGATTCATAAATTTAGAGGACAATCAGGTGACAGCCAGAGAGAAGAGGGGTTGGGAGGCTGGAAGAAAGGGGTGAAGGGTTAAAGAAATACAAATTAGCAGTTGATAGATAGATGGTCACGGGGATGGGGAGCACGGCATAGGGAATGCAGTTAGCATTAATGTATTGGCTAGGTGGAGAGCCGGAGGAGAGAAAGAGCAATTAGGAGGGTCATTTTATAAACTATATAAATGTCTAACCAAATGTACTATATACTTGAAACTAATAATAAAATAAAATTTTAAAAAAGATAATTTTTAAAAAAGGTAAAAGCATGACTCTCATAAAAATATAATAATAAACGTGCTAGAGATTTTATTTAACTTCTGAAGAAACTGCAGATATTAAAACCAGTTCAAAGCAACAGTCAAACAAGCACAAAATTATATGCAACAAAAAATGTTTAATTGAATATTCAAAGGGACACAAAACTGGTTTTTCCACAAGGGACAAAGAAGTCAACTTCAACCAGGTAGGACGAAATTTGCATGTCTATAAGGGTTATTTTACATTGGTATCACTTAACTACATTGTATAGAATTGTAAAATAGCTCAGATAATCAAAGGCTAGAATCTGATAACTGAGTAGGTTGAGCTCTAGAAAATGTATACTTGATCATTGAAACAGTATTTTTCTATAATTTTTTAAAATTGCATTTTATTGTAATAAGAACACTTAGCATGAGATCTACCCTCTTAACAAACTTTTAAGAGTATAATACAGTATCATTAACAATAGGACGATGTTGTATAGCAGATCTCTAGAACATATTCATCTTGTATAACTGAAACTTTATACGTTTTGAATAGCAATTTACCATTTCCTCGTTTTTTCATCCACTGACAACCACCATTCTACTCTCTGCTTCTTTGAGTTCTGCTATTTTATATACCTCATATAAGTGGAATCACGCGGTATTTGTCCTTCTGTGACTGGTTTACTTCACTCAGCGTAATGTCCTGAAGTCTCATCCATGTTCACATATTGCAGAATTCCCTTCTTTTTAAAGGTTGCATAATATCCCATTGTATGAAATATATATTTTAAAAACCATATTTTTAAATCTGTTCATCTGTCGATGGATAGTTAGGGTGTTTCTACGTCTTTGCTGTTATGAACAGTGCTACAATTTACATGAGAGTGTTAATATCTCTTTAAAATTCTGATTTCAGTTCTTTTGGATATATACCCAAGAAGTGGGATTTCTGGATCATATGGTAGTTCTGTTTTTAATTTTTCAAGGAACCTCCGTACTGTTTTCCATGATGGTTACACAATTTTTCATTTCTACCAACAATATACAAGCGTTCTAATTCCTTCACATCCTTACCAATACTTGTTATCTTTGGGGTTATCCTAACAGATGTGAGATGATATTCCATTGTAGTTTTGAATTGCATAAGGCAGAGATCAGAAAAAGTACCAAATGCAAAGCTTCCATTGTCCTCTCCCTATGGAGTGTCATGGACAATGTTACTTTCTCGATGTGAATGTGTGACAATATAAATGAAAGTTTTTATTGGGGCTTAATTACATACTACCCATGTGGCTGACCTTATTTGTGAGTCCCTCCAGAGGAAGTACTGCTACTCATGGTCCAAAGCTCTCTTTATAAATCATATCATTAGGCTGTCTGGTGGCCAGTGTCCCCAGGCAAACAAAGATGTTCCAATCAGGCATGACATTCCGAGAGCCTAGAGATCACCCCTCAGTAGCCAAGAGCAAAGGCCAGGCCTTTTTAGGGGCAAGGTGAATTCTTTGCTACACAGGGGGGCATCACTAAATTCTTTAAACTACTTTAACTTTCAGGTCTGTAAATTACAAGTATGAATAATAATATGAAACACTCACATATTGAGTGCTTACCAAGTGTGATGGCTAGCGTTAAGACTTTTATGTACACTATGTTACTCAGTCATGGGTTATATCATTCAATCCTGTGAGGTGGGCACTGATTTATGCATGAGACAATGATACAGGGTTTGGGTAATTTGGCAGGGATTCATAAGCATTGAAAGGGTTAAATTCAGGTCTTTGTTGGACAGACTCCAAACCCTTTCTTTTAACCACAAGACTTTCTCCCTTTTAACTAGCATGCTTTGAATGATATAATTCAGGTCAAAGTGTTGGCATAAAAATAGATTTAAAAAAACCAAATGATTATACTGGCAAAATGGCTTCTTATATCCTGTCAACACTTAGATAGAAAGAAGATGGTTGATCACTAACTACTTTTGCCTGGGACAACACAGAAAACCATTAGGCATTGAAATATCAGCCTTGTGAGAATAGGTGAGGAAAATATAAAGGTAAGGGAATTTTTTTTTCCTAAGCCGTTGGCAGAGTCTCATCATTACAAAGAAGTTGAAATCTAATCTGTCTTGTGTGGTAGACATAGTGGGCATTTGTCTATCTCCATCCGGGAAATTTCAATATTATAATTTTCACCTGCCAAACCCTTACAGGAAGATTATGAGAATTAACAATGTAATTTGAAAGAGCTTATAGCTATTGCTCATAAAGGTAAGGAATAAGAACAAAGTGTTCTCAGAGAAACTAGTAAATATGCATGTTGCTCAAAGGTGAGTTTTCTCCACTAATTCATAGGCTGGTAGAATTATTCTGCTGTAGTGTCCCTTTGAATGTCATCTGAATAATACATGATTTTCATACTTTTGTTGTCTGCACAGTTGTGGATCTGAGAGTTTTAAAAAAATGAGATGTTTTCCATTTCTAGAAAAGAAATAGAGTGAAGAGGCAGGCTAAAGAATTATGCGACCACAAGAATAGATCAGAAATGAGAAAAGCTTATATTTTATTTAAGTGCTAATTATGGAGATGACAGAAATGCTGTTAGAACTGAAAATCAACTCCTTGTACTGGGACATTCTCTCTTTTTCAGCAAGAACAAGTCTAACTCGATCTACAATGTCTTTGGAATATTCAATATCTATAGCCTAAGTGATAGCCCCTTCTTGGAATGGCCGGCACCATCACTAATGAACATGACTCTGTTTTAATATATACAACAATGTAAGCCCATATTTTACTGTGATTTGAAACTGGTATTCAGATGCTGTCTATTTGGGTATTGATTATTTGTCCATAAATAGCTTTCTTTCTTGTTTTGAGTTCTGTTTTGAGGGGAACTCAACCTAAAACGAGCATCGGGATTCAAAGAAAGGTCAGCAAAAGAAACAGTGGCCAGGCACAAGAGGAAACACACCACAAAATCTGCCTGATACAGTTTGCGTAAACTTGTGGGTCCCATAAAGTAGTCTTGAAAGTTGACACATTGTGTTGGGGGTTGTGGGCAAGAAAGAAAGTGACTCTTGATGGCATGACCTGAGAAATTTAACAGGGAAAATGGCACATGGGCAGGGACTAAAATTGAGTTGGATTCCCGGCGTTGGGTACATTTCTCTATAGCTATAGAAATTTATTGCAAATACATCAGTCACTGCTTCTTTCTTTCTGTCTGCTCTCTGCTCCCCATACTTTTGTTGGAAATAGTTAGGTGCTTCCAGAAGCCTTTTATGGTGAAGACCTCAGAATTCCAGAATACCAGAGTAGCTTTGAAATCGCTTGGGAAAGAATTGCTCTCTATTGTGCATCAAAAGGATCATTCCGTGATAATGTTTTCATCATTCTTAATTTTTTGGACATGAAAAATTGTGTGCCATATCTTTAACTCCTTGGGGTTTTACATTTATGTGCAAATATTCTGCTTTGGGATCTGTATTCAACTTCTCAAATTTTTATGCAGAGCCAAATTATCTGTGCAAACATATAACATATTTGTAATTTTTGCTCATCTAATTATGGTTTCAGTCAGCCCTGAAGAGGAACATTTGTTTTCTTACCTACACAGATAGTTTACCAAACATAGGAAAAAACTTATTTCAACACGGTCGATTACATTTATACCTTTTCAGGAAAAACTGTAGTAGAATTATCTGATTTCATTTAAATTGAATGCTTTCTTTTGATAATTTTATAGAGGGAGACAAATACAACTTGCTGTTTTAATAACATTTTTAAAAAAATATTTCCTCCAAATTATCCCATCTCCTAGCTCCACAATCAGCTCTTCCTATACAGAGATTGACTTACTGAGTCCAGAGAATAAACAAACACAACAGGGATCCTAAAGAAGGCAAAGTTGGAATTTATAATTCCCCTCTCCCCCTCTATAACACTTTTCCCATACAGAGTCACAGCCTTGTCCTTGACACTTAGTGCATCACTGAAATCATACTATTCGAGTGAGAAGGGATGTTCAATGAAGTTGGCCCAACAATGATTTTCAGATAGGGAGAAAGAATACATGCTGGGGAACATGCATTTCATTCCCAAATGCATCAATCAAAGTAACTCTAGCTGTCTGAAGCCTCCTTATACTTAGTAAAAATCAATAACCTAATGATTCCACATCATATTTCCTCATGAGCAAGCTTTCAAGTTTCCTGTGGGCCTTTCCCTAGGTCCCCTATCAGAATTTGCATTTTCCTTTTGAATGCACCATTTCACTGGAAGTTTAGTCATGCAGGAGAGTGTTGCATCACTCAGTTAACCTCGGTGCCACAGGCAAAGACCTTTTCTCTAATTCTGAGACAGGGTACCTCTTCTGCCTTTTCTAGTTCATCCCTCTCCTCTTTGACGTTAAAGTAAAAAGTGCTACTGTGGATCGCTTTTCTTCTCAGTGATAAAGAAATGCTGTCAAACTATTTTAAGGAAGGTGTGTAAAGATGGTATTGGAGGTACCACAGAATATTAGAGAATTTACACGTATCTCTATATCTTAGCCTAGCGTTTTCCAAAAGCACAGCCTGAGAAAAAGGCTTGTGTGCAAAGAGTTTATTTGAGATCCAGAGATGTAGGAGAGAAAGAAGGGGGATGGGGAGTTGGTAAAAGGGAAGAAGAAAGCCCATACCAAGATGCATAATTGAGTCAGCTCCTATTATGGGCTCCTTGCACTTGATAACCCAGGACCCTGCCAGGAGATTTAGGAGATGCATCTCAAAACTGTCTGCTAAGGAAGGAACCTTTGTCCTTCCGTTACCAACCACACTGGCCCAGAGGGTGTACACGTGTTCATTCCCACACAGATTTTCTGGTTGCTTTTACATGAGGGCCACGTGGGCTCCTCTGAGTGACTTAAACTGTGAGGTTGCAGAAACCTTGGGGCAGGAAGCAGGAAGCAAAAATCATGACATGTGGCAAAGGCCCTGTCAGATGCATCTTTGTGAAACTGCTGGACGCAACAGCACAGAACATGTGACCAAAATGCTGCGTTTCCTTGGAATTCTTTTTTGGGGGGGGTTATTTCCTTTTTTTTAAATTAAATTTATTAGAGTGGCATTGGTTAATAAAATTATATAGGTTTCAAGCGTACATTTCAATAATAAATCATATGTATATTGCATTACATGTTCACTACCCAAAGTCAGATCTCCTTCCATCACCATAGTGTTGAGACCATTGACCCTTATCTATCCCCCCTCCCTCTTTCCCTCTTGTAACCACTAAACTACTGTCTGTGTCTATGAGTTTTCATTTGTCTTGTTTGTTTGTTGCTTTCAGTTTTATATCCCACATATGAATGAAATCATATGGTTCTCAATTTTCTCTGACTTATTTCATTTAGCATGATAATCTCAAGATTCATCCACGTTGCAAATGTCAGTATTTCATCTTTTCTTATGGTTGAGTATTAAAGAATCACTTATAATTTAAAACTATCCAATTTGTTCCCATGCCAAACAATGTCATACAACATCTCTATAAAGTTACATCTCATTATGACCCCTTTGATGAATTACTGTTATTTTGTATTAGTCAAGATCTTTCTGGGTAGGTGAGAGAAACATGATTCAAATGAGTGGAGGACAAGAAAATAAAAGGGGAGCTTTAGTAGTTTTCATAATCATTGAGAAGACTTAGGGTGAAATTAATTCCAAGCTCAGCTATATCCAAGATCTCAAATCCTGCCACCAGGTCTCCCTCTTCTTCTCTCTGTCTCTCTTTCTCTCTTTCTTTCCATGCACTGGCTATCTTTCTCTGCCATTCTTTGCATGCTAACTCCATTCTCTGTTGCTACAAGTGGATGGAGAAAATGGCCAAAAGCAGCCCAAAACTTTCAACTTCGTAGCTTGTGATTCAAAATCTTACATATCTATTTGACCTGTAGCCCAGTCATTGTGGGGAAGTATATGAGGTACCTTGATTAGCAAAGCTTGGGTCAAATGTCCACTCTTGTGGCCCAGGTGATTTTCTGGGGTCCTCTGTCCCATCAGAATCACATGTGCTGGGAGAGTGGCAGGTCCCAATAGAAAGAGATATGCCAGGCATTTAGAAACAGCAATATCCAGTGATTTACCCTGAATCAAGCTTCCACTAAAGTTTTTATCAAAAATTTTACATAAACACATGAAACTTACTAGTCTCTTATTTTTATGCCTTTTTTTTTTTCTCCCCTTACTCCTTCTTTTCTTCTTTCAGTCTTTTCTACTCACTTTGTGTTCTTGTTCCCACGAATAACTCATGTTAACAACCTAATCTACAATCCTTCTATATTTTTTCTTCATGTTTATATAATCATAGCAAATATACATATGTGTATTTATATATGCACAGATGTGTGATTCTGAAATGACGATAAACTTTGTGTCCCCAGGGAAAATATTGGCAATTTCTGGAGATAGTTTTGGTTGTCACAAATGAGGGGGTGCTACTGGCATTTAGTAGATATAGGCCAGAGATGCTGTTAAATATCACAGTGCACAGGACAGTGCCCACAAGGAATGATCTGGCCCAAATGTCAGTAGTGCCGAGGTTGAGAAATCCCAAGATATATACACACATATAAGTTTAGTCATTGTTGTTTATAAAATTGAGATCATACTAAACCTACTTCTCTGCATCTTGTTTCTCTCACTCAATAATACCTTATTAAAATAACTCAAAATCAACTGATATAGCGTGAATTAACTCTGTGTGATGGTTGCTTACTATTTCATTATGTGGATGTAATCTAATCTATTTAACTACCCACTGACAGATAGATATTTACTTTGTTTTCTGGATTGGATTTGGGTTTTTTGGCCATTACACCCTTATCTTAATTTGGGGATCCCTGAAGCAAACCTCAAGAGTAGGATTTAAGTTTATTCTGAAAGTAGAAGGAACACCAAGAAGGGAATGGGAAAGTGAGATGGGGAAAGAAAGACAGCCCATGGGATGGTGTAGTATCCAGACCCATGTTCTTGTCCACAGTTTGAATCTAATCCCTTTGGAGAAATCTCAGAGCCAGTATAGAAAATGTGCTTCTGAATTTTTCTATCCAAGAGTAAGGGAGCTGGGGTATTTAGACCAATTCACACCAAGTGATTGGTTGTGGACTACTCCTAGTGAGCGTTGGCTCCCAGTACTTTGTAAATGTGGCCAAGTGGGCTCCAGCAACAATTTCAGGTAACAAAATGTGTGTACTGTCTGTTGGAAGGCAGACTAGTGGGCAATGATGCGGTAAAGTGAGCAGACACAGTGGATACTGCTGCCAATCTGCCATAATCCTTGACATATATATCTTTATTTGTAGTACTCTTATTTCTGTGGAATAATCTTTTAATAAAGGGATTGCTGGGTTACAGTACATATTTATATTAATTTTGATAGATGCTACCTGATAGCTTTCCAAAATAAATATCATAATTCACATTTCTAGCAGCAAATTTTGAAAGTACCCTTTTCCCCACATTCCTGGCAGGAAGAAATGTTATGACCCTTTACAACTTTGCCGGTCTGATAAGTGTGACATGACATCTTATTACTTTAAAAAGTATTATCCTGACTAGTATTTTTGTTTGTTAGCCAATGGATTTACTCTCCTGTAAAGTATCTCTTTATCCATTTTTTTGTAGATTGTTTTTCCCTTTTGGACAATTTTAAAGAATGCTTCGTGCATTATTTATAGTCATCCGCTGTCTGTTCTCTTTGTTAGAAATACTTTTCGAAGTCTATTGTTTATCAAAACTTTGTTAAAATATTTTTGTATAATATAGAAGTTTTATGGAACATTTTCTGGATATACTGTATTTCGATGAAGCGAAGATGTCAAGACTCATCATTATGTACTCTAAGAATGAAAAAAGCACTGTCAGTTAAATTGCTACAATGCTTTCTCATGACTTGAATTTAAATTTATACATGTAGAAGGGACTTCTTTGATCTTTACTATTGACAGTAGAATTTTGTGCTACATTGAAGAACAATGGGTTTTGTTAGCACTGCCTACTTGACTCATTCTCTTATTTTTCATCTACTAACTATATATAACTGGAAGTTTAGCATCAGCTTATGATCAGTGTCAGCAGGAAGTTTCTGACAATGTTGTTATTCAGCTCCCCAACGCTAATGCCACACGAATTAGTCACAGTGGCCTCTCGTGCCTTTGAAAGTCTTTCATTTTTTTTCAAGAAACTTGTCAACTTTCCCAGTCTCTGTTGTAGGGCTTACTGTCCATAGGCAATACTTTTACACATATCTCAACAGCACAATGTAGTGCAGTTTCAGCCACTTGTGAGCATCTTCCTTGGTTGTTGCTCTGTGTGAAGTGTGGAATGGGTGGTTATTCCTCCAGTGGTGATGAACATTTGCTTCTCTAATAACAAAGTCACACCCCTGTACTATCTTATGCCTTTCTACATACCCACTAACTTTTAATTTCAGTTCTAAATAATAGTGTAAACTTCTGAAGCCATTTTTAAAATGGCAACTAAACTCAACAAATAGGACACCAACAATGTGTGTATGTGACTCTATTGAAGCAATAACAATATCAACAGTCATGACCAACGCTGAACCTGCTTAAACATATAAAACTATGCCACAAATTGGCAGCTACATCCCGGTTCAGAGATGTCAAACGGGGGAAATATGTGCATCTTGGAATCAGTAAATAAGGTGTATATTTTCTTATCTTCTAATGTAGACTATAATAAGCATGATTTAAGCATTTATTAAGGGCTAGGTTTAGTGTGAACATCTGTATTTGTGCTGCATAATAAAAGAGATAACTTCTATGAGCATTAAGATGGATAACGGTGGTCTCAGGTCATGCCACTTTGAGAATACTTTGCCCCTTCAGTTTCAACCTTCTTGCTGCATATCAAGCAATGAATCAACACTGTACATGGCTATCTATGTGGTCTCACTTTTCTTTTTTTATATTCAATCTACTGTGGGCTAGAAAACCACAGGAAAAGCTGCTTTCCACACCAGCAACCTGAGGAAGGACAATCACAGACTGTGAATGATATAACAAAATTACAAAAGCAGAGGTGTGAGGATTGACCCTTATTATTGCATCTCTCTCTCCCAGTTTTACCCACTAGCACCTCTAACACCTCTACATGTCTTTGTCAGTGAGATGTTGCCTATCAGTCACTGCCTCTGATTTATTTCTATCCCTGATGCTGCTGCTTTCCCATTTTAGATCCTATTTTAGCCCTATGCTTGTGGCAGCTGCCCAGAGCCACCACAGTGCTTGAGCCAAGTCTGTTGCTGCTCTCCACCCTGAAGAAATTTTGGGACTACTGGGCAGGGCCACCAAAAGACAGGCACAGGTCGCCTGGAATGAGCAGGGCTGATGATTGCCAGGGTCCTATGTTGAGGCAATTTCTCTCCCTTGTCTTGGGTACTTAGGAAGCTCATGGCACCTGATGCCAGGTCAGAGGGAGTGGACAGGGACCTCCCACCACATGCAAGCCATAACTTCACCCCCACACACACACACTTCCCTCCACCTCCCCTACCCCTTTGCCTCTGGCCCATCTCTCTGGGTTCTGCTTTTTGTTACCACAAAACTTAAAAGTTTTCATTGTGAAATATAATACATATAGAAAATCAGGGTAAAATATAAATATAGAAATTTTTTTAAAAGTACAGTGAACGGCCATGTAATCAACACTTGTTTGAATCACTACATAGCTGTAGAAAGGAAATAGGTTATAGCTACACATGAAAGCATGGATGAACCTCAAAATATGATGTTAAATGGGAAAAGTTTGTCCTGGGAGAATAGATATGGTATGATGATTCTATCTTTAGAAAGTTCAAAAGCATGTGGAATTAAACAATTAAAAAGGAAACGTAATTATAAGGAAAAGCAAGAAAAAGTTAAACACAAAATTTAAGACTGGTTATCTCTGAGGGGCAGGAAGCGATGAGACTGAGGAAGGGTAAGTAAGAACCTTTAAAGTAGGAAGTATTCACATATGTTCATCATTTTGTTTATAACTTACACATACTTTATAAAATTATTTTGTGCCTACTTAATATTTAATAGAAAACTTTAAAAAGAATACATTACCTCAGAGGCTGTAATTAGTATCTTCAGATCTAACCCAGATCAAAAGAGCTGATACATCGGTCTCTCTGGCCTCACTTTTCCCATCCAATCTATTGTGGATTAGAAAAACACAACACTTGGAAAAAGTGCTTTCCAGGACTGCAACATAAGGAAGGACATCTCAAAAGTATGGGTGATGCAACAACACTGCTGCAAGCAACATTCTGTAGTCGTTGTTTGTAACACAGTGTTCCTCTTACCATTTAAACAGGGGGTGTTTTCCTAGGATCTATAATAGTGCCTACCATACAGTAAGTGCTCAATAAATGTTTGCTAAGGAAATTAAAGGAAAGAATGATCTCTATACCTTACTTCACTTCTTTAGATGATTTTTCTCCTTCATACCTTTTGGTTTGTTTTTTTTTTTTCTTTTTTTAGTTTCAAGTATATGATACATTGGTTAGACATTTATATAGTTTACAAAATGATCCTCCTAATTGCTCCTTCTCTCCTCCGGTTTCCACTAGCCAATATAATAATGCTGACTGCATTCCCTATGCCGAGCTCCCCATCCCTGTGACCATCTATCAACTACTAATTTGTACTTCTTTAACCCTTCACTCCATTCTCCCAGCCCTCTAAACCCTCCTCTCCTCTGTCCGTCACCAAATTGTCTTCTGTATTTGTGAGTCTGTTTTTGATTAGTTTGTTCTTTATGTTCCTTAGATTCCTCATATCAGTGAAATCATATGGTATTTATCTTTCTCTGTTTGACTTATTTCACTCAGCATAATAACCTCTAGGTCCATCCATGGTGTTGCAAATGGTAGGATTTCATTTTTTTTTCATGGCTGAGTAATATTCCATTGCATATATTAACCATAACTTCTTTATCCAATCATCTGTTCATGGGCATTTAGATTGCTTCCATATCTTGGTTATTGTAAATTGTGCTGTCATGTCTATTGGGGTGCATAGATCTTTACAATTATTGTTTTGGTTTTCTTTGAATAAATACCCAAAAGTGCAATTTCTGCGTCAAAAGGTATATCCATTTTTAATTTTTTGAGAAACCTCAAGACTGTTTTTCATAGTGCCTGTACCAATTTGCAATCCCACTAACAATGTATGAGGGTTCCCTTTTCTCTGCATCCTCAACAAACACTTGTTTTTTGATTTATTGATGATAGCCATTCTGACAGGTGTAAGGTGATATCTCATTGTGGTTTTAATTTGCATTTCTTTGATGATTAGTAACCTTGAGCATCTTTTCATATATCTATTGGCCATCTGTATTTCCTCTTTGAAGAAGTATCTGCTCAGGTCTTCTGCCCATTTTTAAATTGGATTATTTGTTTTTTTGTTGTTGAATTGTATAAGTTCTTTATATATTTTTGGATATTAACCTCTTATCAGATGTAGCATTAGTGATTATCTTCTCCCAATCAGTCAGTTTTCTTTTCGTTTTGTTGATGGTTTCCTTTGCTGTACAAAAACTTTTTAGCTTGATGTAGTCCCATTTGTTTATTTTTTCTTTTGTTTCTCTTGCCCAAGGAGATATATCCAAATAGAAATTCCTGTTAGTAATACCAGAAAGTTTACTGCCTATGATATCAAATTATACTATCAGGCTACAGTAATCAAGACAGCATGGCACTGGCATAAAAACAGATATATTGATCAATGGAACAGAATATAGAGCCCAGAAATAAATCCACGCTTGTACGCTCATTTAATATATGACAAAGGAGGTAAGAATATACAATGGAATAAAGATAGTCTCTTCAATAAATGGTGTTGGGAAAATTGGATAGATACATGTGAGAAAAAAGAAGAAATTGAACCACCTTCTTACATCATATACAAGAATAGACTCAAAATGGATTAAAGACTTAAATGTAAGACCTGAAACCATAAAACTCCCTCATAGACCTTTTTAAAGTGACTAGTCTAGGTTTTACTTTTTCTTATCCCCTTCTCCAAGATTTAAAAAAATATAACAGCTTTACTGAAATATAATTCATATACCAAACCATTCACCCATTCAAAATGTACAGTTTTATGATTTTAGTATTCACAGAACTGAACAATCATTACCACAATCAATTTTAGAATATTTTCATCATGTTTGAAAGAAACCCTGTACTCATTTGCAGTCACTCCCTATTTCTCCTAACTCCCAGCCTTAAATAACAACTAATCCACTTTTTATGTATATGTTTGCCTATTCTAAACATTTCATATAAATGGAATCATCCATGTGCCTTTTGTTACCAGCCTCTTTCAATTAGAATAAGGTTCTTACTGCTCATCCATGTTGTAGCATGTGTCTGTGTTTCATTCCTTTTTACTGCCAAGTAATATTTCATTATACGGATAGACCACATTTTATCCACATATGCATCAGTTAATGGCCATTAGGTTGTTTCTATTTTGGAGCTATTATGAATAATGCTGTTATGAACATTTACATACAAGTTTTGTATAGACATATGTTTTCATTTATCTCAGATTTATATAGCCAGGAGTGGAATTACTGGATCACATGGTAATTCTATGTTTAACCTTTCAAGGTACTGCCATCCCACAAGACATTTAAGGGAATACCTTTAGGGAAGACAGCAGAATGAAAGAGGAAGAAAGACAAGGTGAGGATGATCAGGGTTTTTAAATCAATATTAAAAAAAACATCTGATGAATACTTCATTCCTTAAATAGTGATTGAGCATCTGCCATGTGCTAGGTGCCAATCTATGTGCTAGGGCTACTGCAACTAGTAAAAAGCACTAAGAAGAAAATACAATAGGATGGTATGTTGGGGGTAAGGGGAGTACAAGGGAGGGTAACATTAGACACGATGGGCAGGGAAGGCTGTCTAAGGAGATGTCTTGTGAGGCTGAAACCTGAAAGAAGATTCCTGAGCCTATGGTCAAATGGCCTTGCATTTTGGATATTTGGATGAACTCTACTGTTTATGCCAATGATTCTATGATGAAAACATTGTCCAGAGGAATCCACAAGACCATTTCCAAGAGGGCAGTCAAAATAAGGAGGAAGCCATGGTTCTGTTCCTTGGCTGGTAGCAGCTCACAACATCCATGGCAGTCACAGAAGTAATCTCTTTATGGAAACTCGTGTTTTTGTTTTTGTTTTCCTCTTTGTTTTGTGTGTGTGTGTGTGTGTGTGTGTGTGTGTGTGTGTGTGTGTGTAGAATATTCTTTTTAAATATTGACTATTATATTTAGAAAAATATAAGGATAAACTTGTGATAGACGTCTTTGACTGCCTATCCAACACTATTCTCTCTTACTGATAGCTATCAAAACCCTAATTTTACTTGGGTACACTTGGGTCCAGTGCTAGAGTGTGAACTGTGATAGATCTAAATCATAATGGCAGTCTTGTTCTCCTTTTGTTAGAGATTTGTTGAGGAATGAGGATAACCCAGTTCTGGCAAGAGAGATGGAATGGGAAGTCTATTGGGGGGCTTCTTGAGAAGCAAAGTTAAAATCTACACAAAGAGAAAGCTCTTTTGCCTCTCCCTCCACTTCTTGCTTTGAACACTGTCTTGAGAGGATGTTATATTTAGAGCTGGGTCACTAAGAACAAGGGAGGTAAGAGACATGGTCCTTAATGATATCATTACAATACTGAGCTAATTCTGAACCACAGACCAACAGATTTCATGTAATGAACAATAAATGTCTTATGTTAGTTGGGTTTTCTGTGACTTACATCATGTAAAGAAGACATAATAAATGAAGTGAATGAATACCGATCTCCATTTATACAAATATGCCTGAATCATTTATTGTATTTTTGTTATTCATTTTAATAGCCACTGCACATTTTATATTGACTAGCACTCAATAAATACTAGCACTCAATTTAAATTATTGAAGAAATAAATGATGAATGGGGATAAAAATACAAAAATCTAAATCTGAAATAAGCCTTAGTGGACACACTTTGATGATTGTTCCATAAAGCAATGTATCTTAATGTATCAGATCAGCAAGTATTCAAGTGTTGCAAATTGCCAAACATATTTGATTTGGTTAGATATATTCTAAATTTAAGAAATGGAATGCAAATAAGCAGACACTAAAAGCTTTTGCTGGCTCTGACATAAGGTACTTTGGCAGGAGAAAAACTCAATAGTGGGACTAGAATAAAGAATTCAGTGAAAATTGAAGAGACTGATCTAAAAATTCAGCTTACATCATCTTTTAATATATCTGTCACCCAGAAGAATATATGTAGTATTATGAGGAGTATGTTGATCTATTACTCCCATTTGCAAATGAAATTCTCCCACATCAGTGCCACTTAAATACCCCTAAAGCAGCCTGGCATACTTAATCCTTTAGTCCTTCCCACTTATCCTCTCAGCAGATTGTCTTATATTAAAAACTGTACAGGAAGTCATTTAATGTATGTAATAATTTTTATCTTGTTTACAGAGATTTCTGCCAACTAATATCTATAGGTAGTAATCATGATTACAGATGGTGTGAGAATAAAGAAAATATGGAGTACAGAAGTTGATATATCTATCAACAATGGTCCAAAAGATGAGTAGTCAGCTCTTCTGATTCTATCTATCAATCATCTATCTATCTATCTATCTATCTATCTATCTATCTATCTATCTATCTTTACTCTCTCTCTCATTCATTTCTTTCCTATGAACTTTTTAAACCTCTTCCTTTAAAACAATAAAATAATCCCTCTTAACCTTATATCTCACTCCGGTGAAGTCCAAATCCCCCTCGTGTCCTTCATTTCCAGATTTCATGAGATATCCATACTTACTCCACGGAGGCAGATGTAGTCAGCACCTGACTCAACTCCTCTCAGTATCAGTTTCCAGTCCAGGCCAGTGGCATCCTACTTTAAGCACCTGGGACACTGCATCTGGGGACTTCTCTGCAGTCTAGTGCAGGGTGCACCAGAGTGTTAGGGAATTCATGATCTTGGAAACATCCCTCAGCCAATGATGGATGGGAGTTGGAGGATAAATTCAAATGTTCTAGTCCCTGGTGAGATGAACATAACTCTGAGGTATGTTCTACACTGTCTCCTAGAGATCCTCAGTAGGGCTGACAGAGAGCTGCTCACAGCAACAATATACTCAGTACTCACCCTTAACTTGTATCTTTCCCCTCCCTTCTCACTTCTTCTCTCCCTTACTGTTGCTTCCTGTGATTGTCTCTCAAATAAATCACTTGAAGTTAAATCCTTGTCTCAGGATCTGCTTCTGGGGGAGCTCAACCTAAGACATACCCATTTTTATTTCATCACCTCTCATTAATCTCCAGCCACTCCCATGTGGGTTCTATCCTATCATGTTACTGAAGATCTCCACATCAATGAATGCAAAGGGCATTTTCAATCCTTACTTAGTCTCTCAGTGACATTACACAAATTGACTGCATACATCCCTTGAAACACTGTCTCGATACCTTGTCACTATGTACCAATGGTACTCCTTTTACTTCTCTGTTTGTTCCTGTCTGGTCCCCCTTGCAAGCTCATCTGTCTCTAACTGACCAGTAAATGTTAAAGTTCCTCAAGGCTGCATTCTAACCTACTCCTTTTCTCACTCTACATTCTCTCCTGACTGATTTCATCAATATATTCATCTTTGGTTACTACCCGTAAGGGAATAATTCACACATTTGTATCTTCAGCCCAAACCTTTAGTCTACACTCCAGACCTGTATGTCTAATTGTCTACATTATACTTCTTTGATCTCTTAAAGACATCTCAAGCTCAATAGGATCCAAAGGAAAATATGAGTTTTCCTCCAACACTGTACTATTCTATTGATCTCTATGTCAGGGAATGTTAACACTATTCATCCAGTTTTGAAAAGCTGAAACCTACTAATCATTGTCAATTCATATCTCTTCCTCATCTCCATTTCCCAACACACATGTCTAATCCATCATTAATTAAATCCTTTTGACTTTACCTCTTAAATCTTTTTCAACCTGTCAACTTCTTTTGTCTTTCCACCATCTCCTGAACCTCTGCAAATACCTCCTAACTTGCTGGCCCACTTCCTCTCTACTGCTCTCTATGATCCATTCTCAACATGATAATCAAAGCAGTAGGATTATGTCCATCTTCATCTCCCTCCTCAGATTTAAAACACTTTTAAACACTTTAAAGTTATTATTCATCAAATAGACAAAATCCTCAATCTATGCCATAAGATCCTGCCTATATGGCCTCTACCCAATTTTCCAGTCTCATCTGGTCTCAAACTTTCCCTTTATCTACTTGATCTGGCTATAGTTACCTTCTTTTACTCTTTCACCCATATTCCTCGACATGGGAATCTTTGTATATATTGTTTTCTCTTCTAAAATACTTCCTTCCCCCTTCGTTTGTTTCATATCTACTAATTTTTCACATCTTGGTTGAATTCTTACTTCCTTAAGGAGGTTTTCATTCACCTCTTTGACCATGCTAAATCCCCCTAACATAAGCTTTTATTATGCTACCTATCTGTGATATTGTGATTTATATTTCCCATATATATCTGGTCTTCTTCCACAATTCCTGGTTCCTGGAACTCTTGGAATTTCCTAAGTGTTGAGAGTGAAAAAGATGCCCTTTGTTATGTTAGTAAGGCGACTATTGGACCATACCCCAGGATGGGGACTGGTTGCCAGGAGAACCAACTATATGATTAGAGGGTTGGAACTTTCAGTTCCAAGTCCTGACCTCTGGGAAGGAGCGAGGGGCTGGAGGTTGAATCAATCACTAATAGCCAATATTTTAATAAATTATGCTTATGTAATGAAGCCTCCATGAAAACCCAAAAGGACAAGAGTGCAGAGAGCTTCTTGGATGATGAACATTCAGCCAAGGGCAATTTCTAGAGATAGATTCAGTTGGGAGCTGTCAGTTACTATTTCCAGCAACTGGAGGAATGAATGCTTCAGTCCTGAAGAAGGGACTATTGGGAGATGTCTGATTTTGCAATAAGTTATACTCTGGACTCTCAGAAAGCCCCTGAATATTGATGGATCCAAATGTGGGTCCAGTTAGTCCTTGATGAGCAATCGTCTTAATCTGGAGAAGCAAGGGCCCAACACTAAAATTCTTGGCACTTGGGGAAATTCTGGCCAACCAGAATTTGAGGAGCTGTTCCAGCTCTTTGATATGGGTTCAGGTGATATAAATCTCCAACCTATCTGCCCCTTTCATTTCAGCTACATTCTGTGCCCCTTCCCACATATCTGGCCATCTGCATCTCTTCCATCTGGCTGTTCTTGAGTTATATCCTTTTACAATAAATCAGTGATCTAATAAGTGATATGTTTCTCTGAGTTCTATGAGCTATTTTATCAAATTAGAAGAAGAGGTTATGGGAACTTCTTATTTATAGCCAGTTAGTCAGAAGTATAGGTAACAGCCTGGACTTGTGGCTGCCATCTGAAATGTGACATGGGTGGTGATGGTGGTGTGCAGTCTTATAGGACACTGTCTCCGGAACACTATGGACACTATGTCATAATTGAGTTGAATTCTTGGACAACCTGCTGGTGTCTCAGAATTGGTTTTTGGCCTGAGGAAACACCACCCATGTTGCAATTGGATCTGGGAACCCAAATTTACTATCTCTCTTGAATTACAATGATTATAGTTGAGATTCGCAGTTATTTGTTCACAAAATAAATAACTGCATTAAATGAGTGAATGATGAAGTTATATCCCCAAAGCTAGAAGAGTTTTGTTACCTCTTGTTATAGGCTGAATTGCATCCCCCTCAAAATTCATATATTTAAGCCCTCATCCCTAGTACCTCAAAATATGATTGTATTTGGAAATAGGGCCTTTAGAGAGGTAATTAAGGTAAAATTGGGTCTTAAGGATGGCCCTAATTCAGTATGACTAGTGTCCTTATAAGAAGAGTAGGTTAGAACACAGACAGAAGGACAACCGTATGAGGACACAACAAGAGGCCTCAGAAGAAACCAAACCTATTAACATCTTGATCTTGGAATTCTAGCTTCCAGAACTGTGGGAGAATACATTTCTGTCGTTAAAGTCACCCAGTCTGTAGTATTTTGTTATGGCAGCTCTAGCAAACTCGTACATCTTTGTTATCTCAATTGGTTGATGTATACTATGTTGGGATGCATCCCACACCACCTCATTTCTAACAAACTGTTCTCACATACTTTGCCACTTTGCCAAGTACAGTTTTTGACTTTGCCAGGACGTTCCCATCTGTTCTAAATGAAGCAGCATTCATCATTGTCCCATGTGTTCAGCGTGAAAGCCAATCTTTATAAACTGAGGGATGAAATGACCTTGATGTTATGTGTAGAATTCTCACTATATAGGTAGAAATCAATAGTAATACAAAAGACAAAGTCTTTTTAGAAGCCAAAAGGCAATACCTCTTAGGGGAACCACCTTTGAGCTATTCATGACACTTTGATTGTTGGAAAGTTTACAGTTTCCTTCTTTTTAAAGAAAAAAAACAATGTTTCTTACAAATCTTATGACCAAGAATTCCAATATTTTTACTCTTTCTATTCATTTTTCTTAGAGCAGATGTAGCAACTGGTACAGACTCATATTTGATATAAGACACATTAAGTGAGAAGATGGCATTATTCAGTATCAGAAGATAGTGTGTTTTCTACTGGTTTATTTTTAGAGAATACTGCATCTTGTTTATTAATTTCTTATAGGATAGTATTAATAGTAGAACAATCATTCTTTTTGAATATGTTGTATTTTTTCTATAAGTGGTGCCATATAAGTGGTTAATAGCCTAACCCAAAGCTAGCCATGTTTTCAAATATGATTAATATTTTTCTGTCTTTTTCTTAATGCTCCATTAACTAGTGCAGAGTAAGTGGTCCTACTGCCAAAAGACTTTTCCATTAAATGGAAAATACATTTACTCACTTTGTGAATTAATTAAAGCCATATGGAATTTAGAGCAGAAGATTCTAACTTATACATTCTGTTTTAGAGATTTAGAAAATATAGAGCCATTTGTGCCCAACAGGACTCCCATATGCTTTCCTATCTTAAAACAAAAATAAGAAACAAGTATTTCAACTTTTCTCAACTATCACAATTTGCATGTGTATGATTACAGCAACATTCCAAGGTATGTGATTAATGGCAGTGAGCTATGCTAAACATTAAAACTTTTGGATGGAGAGAAATTTTTCAATGGGTTTTCTCCTGATTCCTTAAGTCTCTAATATTTTAGAAATTTGAGTATTTCTAAATACACAAAGGTATTTAGATGGCCACATGGGTAGTTTAGGTGACGGTCGGGTATATCCCTAGCCTTAAAGAAATCATGTGCCTGTTTAATTCAACAGCTGTGCCAAGCCAGGCACACAAGTGTGTGATAGGATGGTCCATACATGAGAGGTTACTTGTTCCAGGACTTGGATGGCTTAAGCAATGGAACATGTTAAGGGCTTTTGTCCTCTGCACATCTTTTTTTGTTCCTTTGCTAAGTAACTATTTATTGAACATCTGCTATGGGCCAAGCACACACAGAGTAACTGAGGTACATCTACACACTATGGTGTGGCCTAAAGAGAAGTGGCACTGGCCCTCTCACTGCTTGCTCCATGGAAGGCCAGCTCCAAGGGTTGATGTCCATTGATGGACATTATTGAAGGAATTTGCTGGAAGCCACTTGTCTCCAGAGGCACTACTCCCCATCTAACCTGGGAAATTTAAGATCTCTTTCATCTCTTTTCCAAAGCCTAAGATATCAGTTGTCAAACTTGAGTGTACATCAGCATCCCCTGAAGGACTTCTTAAAACAGAGATTGCTGGTCATCAGCCCCAGAGTTTGGATTCAAACAACAATCCAAGGATTGTATTTCTAACAAGTTCCCAGTTGATAAAAGTGTAGGTCTTGGAACCAGAGTTTTAGAACCACTGAGCTAGGACACAGTCAGTCTCAGGCAACCAGAATCCCCATCATTCTCACCTGGATACTATGCCAGGACCTCTCAGTTCTTCTATCCCAAAGGCACCTCCCAAGAAGACATATGTACCTCCAAGTTTCACTGCCCTCAATGTGTCATTCAAAAAGGAAAAGAGAAGCATCATCAGAAGGAGGAGGCCTTCTATCATTGTTTCATTACTGATTGCAGGAATTGCACCTCCATCTTAATAACAGAAAATTTGTTGAACACTTGCTATATGCCAAACAGTATGCTATGACTCTGAATAATGTTGAGTTAACATACAGTGAGTGCTTACTTGTGTGTTAAGCTCTAGTCGCAGTCATTTAAATAGGTTATTTTGTTTGATCCTTACTAAAACTCATTTTGCAGATGAGGAAAGTGAGGTATATAGAAGCTAATAACTTGCCCAGAGATAGATAAATATAGCTAGTGAATAGTAGAGCCAAAAATATGAAATCAAGAAAATGTGAATTCTTAACCATTAACATATAGTATCTTTCAACATGTGCCTGTCTAGCTAGCTAAATTTCATTTAGTCTTCACAAGAACCATAAAAAGTAAGCGTTGTTAACCTCATCTGTAATTGAAGCAACTAAAGTTTGAAGACATTGACAACTTGCCTACAGGTCAGGGATGGATGGGAACGCAGGGGGACTGACTTCTCAGCATATGCTTTTAGTATATAGAGGATTGTACCTGCCTCGGCAGGTAGGGACAACCATTGCCCTCCCAGTGCTCGTGTGTACCCTTGACCTGCCTAAAGCCCCTCCCCAAAGTAGCTGAAATGAAGGGGGCAGATAGGTTGGAGATTTATATCACTTGAACCCATACCAAAGAGCTGGAACAGCTCTTCAAATTCTGGTTGGCCAGAATTTCCCCAAGTGCCAAGAATTTTAGTGTTGGGCCCTTGCTTCTCCAGATTAAGACGATTGCTCATCAAGGACTAACTGGACCCACATTTGGATCCATCAATATTCAGGGGCTTTCTGAGAGTCCAGAGTATAACTTACTGCAAAATCAGACATCTCCCAATAGTCCCTTCTTCAGGACTGAAGCACTCATTCCTCCAGATGCTGGAAATAGTAACTGACAGCTCCCAACTGAATCTATCTCTAGAAATTGCCCTTGGCTGAAGAGAACCACCTCATCCAAGATTATGCCTCCTTGAGGGTTAGGAGGACACCTTCTATTCAATGAAAGGTTGGTTAAGGGACATAAAGGGCCAGCCACCTGGTTGCAATTCAGAGTATCTCTGCAGGGCCATCCCAGCTCCAGAGGTCCTAGTGTGACCAATCTGCTTTTCTTTGGACTGGAGGGTTTCCCAGGATGTGAGGCTGTAAGTGCTGAAACTGGGACAGTCTCAGGCAGACTGGGACAAGTTAATCACCCTAAGAGAGTCCCTTGTGATTTTCTGAGGCCCATCCTCTCATTCCGTCCAAGCTTACTTCTTCCCCTTAACCTCATAGGTCTTGATTCCAAGACCATTTCCCAATAAATCTCCTGTATACTGATCCTATCATAATCTGCTTTTCAGGCTTTCCCTAAAACCTGACAGGCTTCCCCTAACACCTGTGGCACCAGGCTAGGGGAAATGCTAGAGGGTACTATCACCTCCCATAATTATTCCTCCTTCCCCCACCTGCTGAAGGACTCATAGGAAAGGTCTGGAGAGATGGTGCCAAAAGTGATGGACAAAATGAAGCTAACTGGAATCACAGTCAAATAGTGAATTCACTCAGCAGCTCCAGTAGTTTAAATCCACTTGTCACAATAAAGCCACAACATCCGAAAGAGTGGAGCAAACCTGAATTGTGTTCTAATGAGCACTTCTAATTTTAGTTTGTGGGGAAATCTGTTCATATTGCAAGAAATTCTGAAAGTTTTCTACCCCAAAGTCTAGTCTGTCTGTCTGTCCCCCCTCTCTCCCTCCCTCTCTCTCTTTTGCTTTTGTTAGGGCTTCTGCCTTTGTCAGAACTTTTACTAATACAAATTTGTTTGCTGAGCCTGACTCCCTAAAGTCAGATGCAACATTATTGAATTCTAAATTTTCTATAACGTGAACTATAATCAAGGTGGAGATCTTTACCAAAAAATAATTAGCTTTGGGGATAGAAAGCTCAACAGAATCATAATAATTAAATTGGTTCCCTGTTTTTATTTTATTGAGAACACTAAGCTATATTGATCTTCTTTCAAACCAGATGCTGATTCATATAACCCCTTGCAGATCTTTGCTGGTGTGCTTATAGAAAAAGGAATAAACTTGAGAATTCCACCCTAGTACGCTAACGGATTTTGGAAAATTCCGACACTTTAAGCTTCAAAGTATCTGGCTTGGGGTTCTGAACTCTTCCAAGTGGAGGGGAGTCAAGTGGAAGATGCTGGTCCTTTAAATATCTGGTGGGATCTCCCAACATGGAGAGAAATCTAAGACAAGAATAAGATGGGTATAGAGTTTCAGTTTTGCAAGATGAATATGATTAACACTACTAAACTGTACAGTTAAAAAGGTTAAAAGACTAACTTTTATATTATGTATTTTTACCACAATTTTTTTTAAAGACAGTGAGGAGCTCTAGGCCAAGCATAAAGTAGCAAATGACCTACTTACTGGTTCTGCTTGCAGCTCAGACCTGATCCTCACAGGAGGCCTGTAGAGAAATCTCACAGTTCTGAATGGCTCCACTCTCAGTAAATGTTTCTTCCAAACCCACTCTTCTTCCTAATCGTCTGACCTGATCTTGATGCCCAAGCCTGTACCTCAACTGCTCTTGTTCAGTTTTCATCTCTCAGAACCACCCTGCTCCCTCCCTGTCAAGTGGTTTCCTCTTGCCCAGGCATCTGCTCTGTGTTGGATCCATTGATACAGGTGTCTATCTGTGTACTGAGCCAGAGGCTACCAGCAGCTCGTGCTTTGGTTCTTCTGGCCTCCTGGCCTTTCTGAAGAGGTTTCTCTGCCTAAAATGGACCCTCCTCATCCTCAGGAAGTTAGACATACCCTCTATTTGTTTCCACAACCCATTTAGACCTTGGCCATGTTGCCTTATACTTGTCTATTCATATTTTATGTGCTTACATGTCTGTCTCTCCAGCCAATATCAGACTGCTCAACTTGAAGCCTGCAACTGGTAGATGGCCGACTAGAAAGCTATTATATTTTTATTTCTATGCTAGCATAAATAGTTT
>CM053505.1:4607269-4789383 GCA_028627145.1 Eidolon dupreanum | reverse complement strand
TTTTTTTTTTTTTTTTTTTTTTTTTTTTTTTTTTAGGAATCTCTCTCAGTACTTTCCTGGGTGCTTTGCTGTCTGTGCCTTCCTCACTCCACTACCATGCTGGAGAACGTCTTCACCTTTCCCCTGTGTTGGATCTCCTGTGTCCTGTATCCAGGGATTTCTTCATTGATAAAGAACACCTTTCAGTGGCTCCCTAATAAAGAATGTGAAATAGTAAGTAAGTTTTTGAGACTTTATATGCCTTCCAATTGACTGATAATTTGGTTGAGTACAGAATTCTAGGTTGGAAATCATTTTTAAAGCATTGTTCCATTTTCTTCTAGCTTCCAGTAATGCTGTTGAGAAGTCTGAATTATCTCAACGTATATCTATTTATTCTCATTCATTCTCCCTACCCTCTCTCTCACTCTTGCTCTATCTCTATCTCTCTCAACTTGTATATAAGATCTTTTTATACCCAGGATCTGGAATTTTTTGATGATAGGTCCTAGTGTGTGTTTTTATTAATCTATTGCTCTATTTGCTCTGTGAGTTTTTCAATTTGGAAACACATACCCTTTGATTCTGAACATTTTCTTGAATTATTTCATTGGGTGATTTTTGCCTTTATTCTTTTCTCTTTGGAGCACCTATTATTTGGATTTTGGACATGCTGAACTGATCCTTTAATTTCCCTTTCTCTCTTATTTTTCTATCTCTTCATTTTTTGAGCTACTTTTTTGGAAGAGTTTTTAAAATATATCTTCCAACCCAACTACTGAGGTTTTCATTTGTGTTCTCGTTTTTTAAAAAAGTTTAAAAGGCAAAGTTATTTTCTGAATGTTTATTTTTTATAATCTGTTCTTTCTTCATGCTTATAATATCTTCTCTGGTGATATTAATGATAGACTTTTAAGGTTTTTATCTTTTTAATTGTCTTCTCCTTATATATCCATCATTATTTGCTTTTATTCCGGTAGATTATTTTTGGTCTCAATATAGTATGTTAGAGGCTTTCTTCAAACACTTGGTAATTCTCATTGTCTGCTCATATTTAAGAGTATAGTATTAAATATATAATTGGAAGCTCTGGCCAATCAGAGTCCCTCATCCCCCTGGCTGAGTGATTAATTTAAGAATAAGCATATTGTCCTAGGTTGGCTTAATAAGTGTCCTCCTTAGATGACTGGGAAAACTCCTTCCAGTTCCCGATGTTACTAAGATAGTAGGACCTGAATCTTGACTTGCTGGTGCCATCTTGACCTACGCATGGGGAGAGCTTTCAAGAGGTGGAGAGATAGAATGTACATGACATCACTTGAGCCATGGATCTGATTAATTACATCCCTTAACTTCTTCATAACTTCAGCTAATTTATCCCCCCATTTCTTTGTTTGTTCTGCTTAAGTTGTTTTGAGTTGGGTTACTATGACCTTCAACCGGATGTTTTTTGACAGATATCTTTCAAAATATCTTTCACTATGTTTATCTGTCTGCCTGAAAATAATGTAATTTATGTCACCTACAAATGGAAAGGGCCATCAACTATTCATCCTTTCATTTCAGCTTCCCCATAATGGCTCGTACACCCTATGAGTACCTCTGTGTCCTCCAGTGTACAATATAGCAACAGTGAGAACGAATAACATGGGAACAGACACAAAAATACCATCCCCAAGTAACAGTGATGATAAATTCACATTTTCTCTGAGGGCCATATCCTCTTTTCTCAAAGATCTCATTTGGTTCTGAGCTATTTAGATAGATAGAAATTGTGCCAAAGATTGTTCACCAATTTCTTATTTTTTACTCTTACTGATTTCCTCTTGATGGTGTATGTATCAATGCCTCTTTCTTATAGTTTTTCTGTCCTTAGCTTGTTTGTGATAACAGTGCGAACATCCCTTATTCATAATGTTCTTATTTCCCAGATGCAGCTATTCTTGATCTTAAACATTTTTACATAACCACTTTAAAACTCATATTTCTTACACAATTTCCAGTTATTCTTTTTAGCAGGTGGGTAATAACTTCTCAATTTGAGAGGCACATCTATTATTTAGCCATTTCTGGTTTAGTTTCTTTTCGGATAAATGAAAATTTAGAATACTATAATGATAATTTTTTTTGTGAGAGCTATGTATGAATGTAAAATACCCTTTAGCATTTCAGCGCTTCTAAAGATAGCTCTCATAAACTTCACACTCCTGTAAAATCAGGTTGCTTTGGAAAGTAGTTGAGAGTCTGTGTCTCACATAGGGCCTGATGCATTGTCTATATCCAAAAAAAGAGACCAAGGAATAATGACAAATTTTACTTGGAAACATTTTGGCCTATCAAAAATCCTTTTAGAGATGTGTACAATCAATGAGCCTGATTTTGAAAACATTGGAAAATGGTGTTTATCAAATTTATTAGTCAGTTCCATCATACATGAGCCTCTGGGCTTACAAGATCCTAGGGCTGGAGGAGAGAAACAATCATTCATTAAGTTTCATGCTCCACAGTAAGTGACATAAAACCAAGAAATATGCTCTTATCTCAGAGCCAGGAGTTGCCTGTAGGGCCAGAATTTTAAAATAAGGAACTGGGCATCACCAGAAAGAGGTAATGCTTTTAGAGGCCCTGGAGAGAAGGACCAGGCACCCCTCAAACATCACCATCTGATGATTAAGGCCCCAAGAGGACCCTCCAATCCTTTCCTGTCTCCTCACCTACCCGCTCTTATTCTATGAGATCCATGACTTTATCCTACCTCTTTTTTTTTTTTAACCTTTGGCCAATTTTTCCATTTTGAACACTTCTACTTGTTCTCTCTCCCAAAATATGGCTCTCCAGCTAAACACAGTCTGATTACTTTGTTTTGAGCCTTGTCTGATATTAAAATACTTGTTACCTTTTCAGTCATTTGATCAGAAGGCAACTATAGTATGTATCCTAATTTAAGGACAACTTGCCAATATTACTACCATGAAACAGATAAGGAATGATACACAAGCATATACAGATTTAATAATTGAGATAGACCCCAGTCTAAAGGTGTCCATGATTTTTTTTCAAGGGAAGTACCTCCTTCCACCTGGAAAACATCTAGAAGGCGGACCAATGGGGCATTTCTTTAAAACCACACCTTCTTCTTCTTCTAGCTAGTGGAAAAATTGTTGCAAAATTTAAACTATAAAGCAATGTGAAATTTCTGATATTAAAAAAATTAAATATCCATGGAGTCTGGCTGTGCAAACGAAGCAGATTTATCTACGTCAGTGACATTGTCCTTATTTTTCCTAGTGGATCAAAGGCAGAAGGTTTCCAGTTACATGAACACAAGGCTACCACTCTAAGAATATGTTTTCCCTGAAGTGACTGTGTGGTGGTTAATAAAAGTTATATCCTTGGCATCAAGAAGCTGTGTTTCTAGATTTATGAAATTTAGATTAGATCATTCTAAGGCCTTTTCAAGCTGTAACATTTTATGTTGCATATCAATATAGCTGTGTCCTCTTGAAAGAATTTTCTCTGGTTCTTTTCATTTTTAAAGGAAAAAGCCTTATTCTATAAAAAGACCTTTGTGAAGCCCCTATTTTATAGACTATGATAAGTCTGTCCCCTTCAATACCTTCATCATACATCTTCTTCCAGGGATAGTAAGAAGGTTAAGTCGACTAAAACCTATAATTCTAAGCTTTCTTGGCTCAGTGTTCTTACATGGGGTTAAGAACTCTGAACAGCTACACAGACACTCTCTCATCTTGTTTTTCCAAAAAGATTTTATTCTTGACCTTCAAGAGTTGAAATAACTCAACAATAAAATATTAAAGATTTTGTAGTAACTATTTCTCCACACCACAAATGGTTTTCCTCAGCACAGAGCTTTCATCAGAGGAATTTCCAATATATTGATGAACATCCTCGTGGACATTTTGACTTTCACTCTGGGATGGCATATAAGGAGACATGAGCTGGATTTATGCTTCAATATTATTAGATAAATTTCTGCCAGACTTTTTTTTCTTGAGGTTAAAAACATTCCAATATGGGAACTTGAATTTTATTTATCTCTAAAATCACTCTTGTAACCAGCTTATTGAGAAGAGGGCATAAATATGACTGGATTTATTTTTCTTCCAATTACTACTTTCAACCATGTGCCATCATATCTCCCTCAGTAGATAGTGAGTCACTTAATGGGTATCTTGGAAGATTCCATTACCTTCTGGTGGCTTTCAGTTCCTTTGACACCTACCCAGGTTAAAACTTCAATTTCAGACTTGATTTAAAGCTCATCTCCTCCATTGCCCCCAATACAAGTTTAAGCTGGGTCAATGATTGCAACTAGTGGGGAGAAGCTTAATCAACTCTGAGACATAGTTTTCTCTACTCCACTTTCAGAACTAACTATAGAGAGAGGCAGGGAGGATAGACAAGGAAAGAGACAGGTGCTTTTTAACTTAAAGTGGCTATTGTCATTTTCTTTGGCTATCACAGTGTCAGTGGCTGACACTGCTGGATCATTGATATCCCTATAGCAGACATCCAAAGGAGCTGAATACTGTCTCTCTAGTGGAGTGGGGGTTTGAGGGTATGAGCTCTTAGAGATGGAGGACTTCAGAGGGTCTTTCTATTGCCCAAGACTCTGAAGAGACCAACAGATTCAGCTCTGGCCCCTTTCAACCTTTCCTCAGCTCCCACAGCTTCTTATTCCTGATGTTAACTCACCAAGTGAGTAGCCATCTTGGGTGGCTTATCAACAGGATGGACAAAATCCACTTATTATCTTAGTATGGGTCCTCAGAGTCATACTCTTAAATAAGAAATGCAGAAAAGGAGTAGAAAGTGAGACAGAGAAGGGAAGACAGCCAGTAAAGAGTGTATTAGCAAGCAAGTTACCCCTTAGGAAAGCTGGAGTTCAGTTCTCTGGGAAACTCCAGGAACCAGTATAGTTGTCCTGCCTGAAGGGCTCTGGTCTTTATGACACTCAGACGTAGATACTTAAACACAACCAGAAATATACATTCTCTGCCAAGGGATAGGGAAACTCTAATAAGCTGGTTGCTATTGAGGTTAGAAAACTTTCCTTTTCTCTGTACTTGGAGATAGATTTATTTGGAAAGTGAGGGTTATTGTTTGAATATTAGAACATCAAGCTATCTATAGCCAAGTTTTAGTCGGCAACCCATTTTCCCTTTGTCTTGGGATAAACTTGATACAAAATGACTGTTTTTGAACCCCAAATCTGCCTGGGGGGTCACGAGGCTGTACCTAGCCTGGAAAAAAGAGTATCTTGTTCGCTTACACATCGTTCTTTTAGTCTGAGAAATGAGGGCTATATAGCAATATCTGTCAGTCACTGGTTGAAAGTTATTCTTAGGGATGTAAACTTCCCAGCATTTCTGGCCTGTGTGTAAGCATAGGCAGGGTATACTCCAGTGGCCAGGGAAAGCTCTTGGGCAAAGAAACACAGATGCTGGAGGTTGGCAGTCCTCTTTATGGAGTCATCTCCAATCTCACACCCACAGGTCTGCAATTGGCCAGGACTGTACTACTTCAGGCTGCAGATCTGTGGTGTGGCTGGCACAGCTCTATAACACATACCTCACTCCCTGACTTAGGCTAGAAGGACAGCAGCTGTGTGAGTACATTCTCCTCATGGCTCAGGAGTTGCAGATTCCCAGAGGGATGGGAGAAAGTACTTAAGGCCACTTGAGGTCTAGCCTATGAATTCATTCCCTGTTACCTCTGCCCTACTCTCCAGTGGTCAAGTCCAACATCCATAGGGAATGGGAAGAATACAATTTCTCCCATAGAAATAGAGCAGGGAGCATAGGAGGTGAATATTTGGTAAACAGTAATGCCATCTACCACATACTCTCCAAGCATCAGAAAAAATTTGAGTCCTGCAATGGATACTAACAAATGTCCAGAGAGAACAAAGAAATAGTATTGCACTTGGTGGTTAAAGATGTCATTGATTACCTTCAAGTATATATTTTCACCAGAACAGAGAAGACCAAAATAAGATTTTAGGTAGTTATTAGAAAATTTTTAACAATGTTAATTTAATAATAATAAATAATAAATATTTGCCTCATAATATTACGTGTATTATAATAATTAATTTATTAGTTGTAGTAAGACTCATTTCAGACTTCTGAGCTCCAGACTATAAGATAATATGTTTGTGTAGTTTTAAGCTACCATATTTGTGCTAATTTGTCAAAGCAGCAATTTGAAATTAATATAATAAGCAACATCTATTGGGTGCTCACTGTGTACCAGGCACAGTGCTAAGTGCTATAAAGTGCTCTGTCTCTTTATCCCATGTAAGAATGAGGGAACTGGCTCCCAGCTACACAGCTGCTATGTGCTGGGAGTTAGGACTCAGATTTAGACCTCAGACCCCACGTTGTTTCCCTCATATTAAGAGTCAGGGGTCTACTGTTCTCTACTAAAAGGCACCAGAGCCTCTAAGAGAAATTGTTTATTCTAGAACTGGAGCAGGGGAGACAAGGTAACAGCAGATGAGTTTAGAGCATCTTGTAGTTCCAGAAGGCAAGGAAGCACTCAAAAAGCAAAAGGACAGGGGACTATCACAAGGACACAGGAGCCAATCTCAACATGCTCTCAACAGTCAAAGCTGGAACAATTTGAGTGACAAAATAAATAAAGTAGTATTGAAATATAACCCAAAGTATAAAATATATAGCCATGCATCCATGCTGATATAAATAAATAAATGAGGGAGAAATGACATACTTTCCTCACAGAAGAGTTCCAAATATTTAGCTACCCACCCCCTCCAGGAGGTGGAGGTTAATTCCCAGCCCCATCCCAGTGTGGACTAGGTATAGTGACTCGTTCTAATAAATAGGGAATGGGAAGGGAAAAGTAGTAACTTTATAGCGGAGAAACATGACAGACAGCACCTTATCCAAATGGTCAAGGTTAATATCATCAGAGATAAGTCATGTGGATATCATGTATCCCCTGATGTGATGAGATGAGATGAGAAGGGCATTTTACCTCTGTAGTTCTTTCTTTCAAAATCTATATCTTCAGTCTAAATCATCAGAAAATATCAGACAAATCTAAAATGAGAAAGATTCTACACAATATCTGATCATTAGTATTCAAAACTGTAAAGATCAAGGAAAGACTGAGAAACTGTCACAGACAAGAGAACCTAGGGAGACATGACAACTAAATGCAGTGTGGTTACTGGATGGGATCCTGTAACATGAAAAGGATATTCATGGAAAAACTAGGAAAATCTGAACATAGTAAAAAAAAAATTTTAAAGGAGGGAAGGAAGGAGGAAGGGAAAGAGAAGGAGAAGGAGGAAGGGAGGGAGAGAGAGAAAGGGGGAGAAAAAGGAAGAGATAGAAAGGGGAAGAGATTTTAAGAAAGATGAACTATGGATATAGAAGTGTTATTGTTTATTCTTCATTACAACAATTCAGTGGAGTATATAACCCTTTCTCATATGTTGTAGCACTCCAAGAAGTGAAGTAAAGCAGATTTTATTCTCATTTTACCATATCATTCAATGCTCACAATTTATTGGGCACAGTCCTAAACAGATTAGTATAATATCATGTTATATGATATTCATGACTCTTAACTTGTTTAATCCTTACATCATCCCTAAGTAACAAAGTAAACCTGGGGTAGACACTATTTTCATCTCTATTTTCCAGAACAGGATACCAAGACACAGAGATATTAATTTTTTTAAGTAAACACAGCTAGTAAGTGGAGGAGTCTGACTGTGAGCAGAGGTGGTTGACTCCAAGTCTTGCCCGTCACCGCTAAGCCTTTGGTGTTTGCGTTCAGAGAATCTAGTGATTGGCTCAAAATCACAAAAGCAGTTGGTTCAGAACTGAGACTAGAATCTGCTCTTTCCCAATCCAGTGCTTTGCCCCTATTTCCAGGCACCACCACCCACACTTGTTTTTCCTTTTCCAAAGCACAACGAAAGTCTTGGAATTTCAGGAGCCAACCTGAACATGCTCTCAATGGCCAAAACAAGAATGATTTGAGCAACAAAATACAGTAATATTGGATTGTAACTCAAGGTATAAAATAAATAGGTACGTAGCCACACTGATATAAGTAAATGAATGAATGAACGAATGAATGAATAAATGGAGGAGAAAGGAATTCTTTGACTTTCACTCTTCCTGAACAACTCAAAAACAAGCTAATAAACATCAGTTACATATATCTGTGGTCCCAGGTTGCAAGCTAAATAGAGAGTAAAACTTTGTCAGTGGTTTATTTTCCTGACAGGATTGTGATGACTATCTTAGAGCTGATGACAATTTAAGATTTCTTAAGCTTTTTGTATATTGTCTTGACAGTTCTTGACCTTTTTTAATTCTTGAAATTTAACTTTGTTTACACTGACTTTGTACTTAATATCTTTTGGCATCCTTTGGAGTTTTACTTTAATATATGTTCTCTGTAGTTGGACAATAGTGTTCATTGTCACCAGTTGTCTTCTTCAAAATATTTAGTTTTAAAAGAGAAGAATAACTTTAACGTTTATAGGCTTTGGGGATGCTTTTATGATTTTTTCAAACCTTGAAACTCTCCTGGTGTAGTGTTCAGATTGAATCTGAAGGAGAATTACGAGTACTAACTGTGATCATATTTTCTTTAAAAACATGTCAATATCTCAGGGTTTGTTTGATTTTAATGGGAAGTGGGTTGAAAACTCTTGAATTGAGAGAATCACCAGTTGGATTCATCATTCAACTGTACTATGGTTTTAAAATAATAAAACCGAGGAAAAACATTTCCAAATTTAGCAGCAATTGTAATAACACATAAAAGTTGTAAAAGGCATTTCAATTTCCCAAATACTCTTCTCCCTAGAGTCTCACAAAAACCAACAAGGTTTATACTATTACATGTTTCTTATAAGTAAAAAAATGAGGTTAGACCCAAGTTCACTCAGGTAGTTGTGGGCTAAGCTGAGATACCATCATTTCATGATACTCTGAGTTCTTAAAACCAAAGGATTATAGTAGGGCAAAATCTTGCCAACGTCTTACTAATCATTGCTTTGATAAGTACTACATATTATCAATTCTTCTTAGATATGCCACTTCCATCAAAGTGACAACAAAATCTATTTAATAGTTTATATAATAATAAAATATGAAAAAAGATCAAGACCAATAGTGGCCATTTATTATGATTTTATTTACATTTAAGAAGCAGGAGGTAAAAAAATTCATTATCACGATTTTATCCACATTTAAGAAACAGTGAGGCAAAAGTCTACCATAGTATAGTAAGATAATAGTTCAAATCTCTCAAGGATAAGCTTTTTTAAAATAAAAGGTTACAGTACAATAAAAGTACCTAGCATAAAAATTGGTATTCAGTAACTATTTTTTAAAAGCAGTTCAGTAAGTGATGCATGGGGGAAGGGCAGTCGTCTCAGACTCCAGCCTCTGAGACTTATTAGTTGGAATGTTTAATGAGATAAATAAAATCTTTTTCTCAGGTGGATATGAGTATTAGAAATGAGAAAATTTATGTCCTTTGCATAATATACTATCTGGTACTCAATAATTATTATATTTTTGTTTATATTTTTATTAAACAAATGTCCAGCTGCCTGCTTTTAGAGAATCTATGGATAAAAGCCTTCTTTTCCCTGGAGGAGAAAATATCAACCTTGAGAATTGTTCTTTCTCCACACTTGCTATCATCCAATGCTTTCAGAATTAATGTACCAAAGAATTACTTGTTTAATGCTCATAAAACCACTTCTTAGGCTATTTACTTGGAAATGAAGTCCATGGAGGGGAAAACATCAGGCAATAGGACAAGAAGAGAATTTCTTCTAAATATGATATCAAGGAAGTGTTATAAGTATTAAACCAGCAGGTACTTCAGATGAAGAAGTACATGCCTTTCAAATAATGACGGAAGCCATTTGAAGCAGAACAGTGGAGACAAGTCCAATTTGTTAAGCAATCTTAAGATGTAGAGTATGTGTAACACTTCAAACATATGCAGTCTCTGCCTTCACACATGAAGGAGTTTTATTCCAGTAACCATGGTTACCTTATGTACTACTCAGGTACTCATAAAGTGAAAGAGATGAGTGAAGAGTAAAGTTAAACCCTACTGAGACATACAAAGCAGCTACTGGTAATATAATGGATTTTCCTTTTACTTTGAAGATTTAGATTTCTATGGATACTGATCTATTATTTCTGTATATGTATTTTACCTGTATCAGGACTATATTTTGGCTAGCTATATAATGATGTCTCATAATCTAAAATAGCAAAACTTCTCATAGGAAAAAAAAATGTACTAACTGTGGTGGGATAATGGGAATAATTTGGATGTGAGAATAAGAGGGGGTAATCAATTAAGCATAGCATGTAATTCTTAAGAAGCAACATAAATCACAGTGTTTGTGAGGACATAAAATTATAATTAAAGATAAAAAACAAATACAAGAACCCCTCCATAGCATAAAGTAATAAGTGAGTCCAAAGAGCTCAATTGTATTACTGCATGGTTATTGAATTATTTGGCATTAGCCTGTGCAGCTAGCTGACCGACCAGGGGTTCCAGGAGTCTGGCTGTGGGAAATGAACCCATTCTTGTCCTTGTGATGGTTTAGCATCACCTGATGGCAGTAGTCTGCTCTGGCTTAAATATTGATGGGAATGATTCTGGCTTCCGTGAATGATTCTGAGAATCTTTCTGTTAACGGTGACCCTTTTGTCAACCAAAGATAGGAACGTTGATCCAAGAGAACACTCAGGTCACAAGGGCATACTTCCCACCTCTGCTTCCCAAGGTGAGATTCTCTCCCATTTTTCTTCTAGAAGACAAGAATTGTAGAAAGGCCCTTAATATTAGCAGAAAGTCTCATTAACTTTTTTTAGTCATTTAACTCTCCTACTCTCTACAACATCTAGTTTTCATTTAAAAAATGGTTTAAATAAAGAATCTATGTAGTAAAAAGGCAAAGAGTACAGGAGAGCTTATGAAGAAAAAGAATGTTCTCTTGTCTCACCCTGTATTACCATCCAGTGATACTCCCTGATGAGATGCTTTAATTGTTTCTATTTTTAGTTCTTTTAGTTATAACTTCTGTAATTCTAAATAATATTCTTGATGTAACAAATTAAGAATTTTTATCGAGATCTTTTATGAAATATGAGAATTAGTTCATTATACGCTATCCACCTATTTCCCATATTCTATATCCAATGTTTGATAGTTTTGTTATTATTCTAAGTTCTACTCTTGGTTATTTTTGTAATTTCAAATAATATATTTATATCTCTATTCTTATTGCATCAGAAATAAGAGAACCTTTAGTTAATATTTCAAATTTTATGTAAGATAGCACTATGAATAAGCTCCTGAAAGTGGAGGGGGGGATAGCAACAGAAAACAAATAAAACAAATATTGAAAACACAAAGATGATAGATTTAACCATGAACAAAAATAATCACATTAAATACAAATGATCTAAACAGTCCAATTAAAAGATAGAATTCATTAGATTAAATAAACAATCAAGACCCAGCTATATACTGCCTACAAGAAACTCATTTTAAATATAAAAATACAAATAGGTTAAAAATAGAAGAATGGAAGGAGATATATCATTCTCACACTAACCAAAAGAAATCTGGAGTGGCTACATTAATACCAAATGAAGTGTAGTTGACCCTTGAACAACATGGGTTTGAACTGCACGGGTCCATTTATATGTGGATTTGTTTTCCAGTAAATACTGTAAATGTGTTTTCTCTTCCTTATGACTTTCTTAGTAATATTGTTTTCTTCTCTAGCTTACTGTATTGTTATAATACATGTTATAATACATGTAACATATAAAATATGTGTCAATTGACTGTTTATGTTATCAGTAAAGCTTCTGGTCAGGAGTAGGTTATTAATAGTTAAGTTTTGAGGGAGTCAAAAGTTATACACAGATTTTTGACTGCACAGGGTTCAGTGCCTCTAACCTGATGTTGTTCAAGGGTCAACTTTATATTTCCAAATAGTATATTACCAACAATAAAGAGGCCAGTTTAAAATGATAAATGGATAAATTAATCAAAAGAACACAGTTCTAAATGACCTTAGGCCAAAAACAGAGCTTCCAAATATAGAAAGCAAAAATTGATAGAATTCTATGAAGAAATAAATACTTACAATTATAATCTGAGATTTCAACATATTTCTCTCAATAATTGATAGAATAAGAAGACAGAAAATCCACAAGGTTTGGCAGACATAGAAACATGATAACCAACTTGACCTAATTGACACTTACAAAACAAACTACTGGACAAAAATAAGTGCATGTGAATCAGTTACCGAAATAGAGTATATTTGGAGCCATTAAAAAACTTAATAAATATAAACTAATTTAAATTGTATGAAGTGTGTCATCGGTCACGATGGAATTAAATGAAAAATAAAGATATCTTGAAAAATCTCCCAAATATTTAGAAACTAAATGCATTAGTTTACTAGAGCTGCTGTTACCAAAAATGAAACAAAACAAAACTGAGTGATTTAAATGGGATTGTATCCTTCTGAGAGCTGTGAGAGAGCTGATCTATGTCTCTAATAGTTTACCAGCAATCTTTGACATATCTTCAATCATTATATGGCGTTCTCCCTGTGTGTGTACCTGTGTCCAAATCCCCCTTTTTATAAGAACACTGGTCATATTGAATTAGTGTCCATCTTAACTTGATCATCTGCAAAGACTTCGATTTCCAAATAAGGTCACATTCACAGACACTGGGAGTTAGGACTTTGACATCTTTGGAGAGGATATGATTCAGCCCAAAACACTAAATAATACACTTCTGAGTAACCCATAAGTCAAAGAAGAATCAGAAGAAAAGTATTTGAAACTGAATTAAAGTGAAAACACAAAATACCCAAATTTGTGATATGCTCCTAAAGCAATACTTTGAGGGAAATTTTTAGTGCTAAACACTTATGTTAGAAAAGAGAAAAGTCTCAACATCCACTTTAAGAAAATAGAAAAAGAAGAGCAAATAAAACCTGAAATAAACAGAAAAAAAAGGATATAGTAAAGATGAGCAGAAATCAGTGAAATAGAAAATAGAAAACCCAAAAGCTAGTTCCTTGAGAGGATCAATAAAACTGATAAAACTCTAGCCAAACTAATCAGGAAAAAGAAAGAAGACTTAAATATTCTTATCAGGAATGAAAGGGGTGCATCACTACAGTGTCTACAGAGATTAAAAGGATAAAAAGAGCATTATGAACAAATTTGTGCCAATAAAATCTACAACTTAAATGAAATAGACAAATCCATTAATAAACACACTTACCAAGCCCACTCAAGGAGAAATAGTAACCTTAATAGCCATATATCTATTATAGAAATTAAATTTTTAATCTTATGTCAGCCTAATTTTCATTCCTTTATAGTTATCCCATTGGTTTTTCCTCTCTATCCTGTCTCTGTCTCTCTCTGTCTCTGTCTCTCTGTCTCTCCCTCTCCACCCCTACTCCAATTGAGGTTTCCAGGATCTCTTTTTTTATTCTTTTGTAATATGCATATTTTTCTTCTTACCATCTATTTTTCATGCTCTATCTTTCAATCAAACAACCCTCTATTTCAGTTGGAGAGCCATAGGTTTTTGGTACACTTACTTTTCTCCCAGTCCCATAAGTCTAACATGAATTAGGACAAGCCAGTCAGATCATTCCATCTTTCTGACCATCTAGTCATGGGTGGGTGCATCACTTATGCCTGTCCAATCTGAACAAATCTCCAGACTTTTGGGGGGAACTGTGAAACACAAACTCTCTCTCCTTATTGACTGTGTGGTATATAAATGTGAAGCCTGGAACTTCTCACCATTTTCCACCATGAGGAAAGCCTGTCTGGGAAGAATGCTGACTCCAGAGGGAAGGGCTGAGAGAATGACACAGAAATGGAGGCAGAGCCCTGTTAAAACCACACCTAAAGCATGACATTTAGTCAGGTAAGCTCTCTGTCTCTACCATGAACTCAGCAGATAATTTTTCCTTTTACTTCAAAGAGAAAATAGAAAGTATTATTAGCCCATCACCAAATATGCAAACCAAATTTACAACAATAATATGTCTTTTCCTATCTAAACCTCAGGTCTCTCCCATGCCCTGGTTCCCAGGTCTCTCTCTATTAGCATTCAAACTCATTTAAGCTTTTCCCAATTAAAAATCCCTCACTGTACCCAGTATTGCATCAGACTGTTGCTTTATTTTTTTCTCCCCCTTCACATCTAAACTTCTTAAAAGAACACTCAATACTTGCTATTTCTATTTCTTCACTTTCCTCTCACACCTCACATTCTCATTTCACAACTTCCACATGATCAAAACTGCTTTTACCAAGATCATTGGTGACTTGTATGTTGCCAAATCCAACTTACAGTCTTCAGACTTCTGACTTAACATCTCACCACTTACCTTTGACACTACCGTCCATCCTCTCTCTTTCTTGGAACACCCATTCTTCGGCTTATGTATACTATACTATATTTTTCTAAGCCCTTTCCTTTTAATCAACTCTTATATGTTCTTGAGAGATTGACCCTGAGCCTTCTTCTCTTCTTAATCCTTACTCTTTTCCTAGATGGCCCTACCAGTCCCCGTGGCCTCATTATCATATATGCGTCAACGGCTCCAAACTGATCCTCTCACCTGAACTCTAGGTATATTTATTGCCTCTGAGGCATATTAAGTCAATTGTATCTAAATTTGAATTCCTGATCTTTTTCTTCTAAAATCTGCTTCTCCTTCAGTGTTTCCTATCTTAGCAGATGGCCCCCACAATCTTCCCAAATGCTAATAGCAGAAACTTGAGAGTCAAAATTTGATGACTATGTCACCCTCCATCATGTCCTGTTATGAGACTAAGAGAATGAGATGATCACACCACTGGAGGCTGTGAACTGAGAGTGGTACTTCAGGGTCCAAGATTTTAGAGATGGAAAAGTTTCAGTCAGTGTTATGCTATAAAAGGCTTAAATGGATGGAGAAGTAAGGATCACTAGATTGAAAAGGTTAAGGCAGCTACATGGTTATCATTTTGGAAGTCTCTACATCTTTCTATGAAAAAAAAAAAAAGCTTAACTATCTGCATACATTTAATCAAAGAACAAGTAGTAGCTTTTCTTAATTGATACTCCCTTGGTACAAAATGTTTTGCCAAGAGTTGGTGGACACATGGTTCTAAATGATTTCCAGCAACATACAAACAAATCCTGAGACAAATAGTGACATTCTATACTGTTAAACATTAAACTGCATACCTCTTTTTCCCAATGAGGAGAAAATGAATTTTTCTGCCTAACATTGCCCTTTGAAGATAGAACTAATTTAAAAGCTCTGGTCTCTTGGCAACCATAGCTGATTTGCACACTTAGTGTGGATAGTAGATTTTCTTTTTGAAAAGATTTGAAGTTACTACCTAAGCTTCCCAGAGAATGTTTTTTGAAATGTATTTAAACAGCATATAGCAAGGTATTTTAACAGAGATAAGAGTACTTTCATCTCAGTAGTCATACTCTATTGATAATCTTCATGACAATTAAATCTATTCCTATTGATAATCTTCATGACAATTAAATCTATTCCAAGTCTCTTGACTGCAACTCTTGCCTAGCTACAGTGGTAAAACACATGCTTGCTTCCTTTAATTTAAGGATTTACATTCAAATGTGGTCTTCTGTACCACTCACAATAAAATTTTAGTACATGGTGTTTCATTGCAATGCTGTATTCTTCTAGCCACTATACTGGTTGATACACAAGTACATTCTGACTGAAGACCTACTCTCTTACTCAAGATTCAACTTCTAAGCTTAAGAGTCACAACCTTTGTTGAAAAATCTCTTGTCACACTCAAGGTTATAAATTACAGTAGTAGAGGAGGCTGTCAAAAATGGCACGGTAAGCTGTTTGCAGGAAATTTAGTGGTGGCCAAGTGTTTCCTTTTTCCAGGCCAGAAATACAAATTCACATAATTGCTTTCAACATACATCACTGAGAGGGAGGTCAGAGGTTCACAAGTTTGATTTTTGTGTTCCCCTCATAGGCTCTAAGACTTAGGGACTTTCAAATGGATTGAATTTGATTTATTGTATTTTCCTTCTAATAATGAATGTTATAGTGCTTGGTCAGTAGTTTAAGGAAATTAATAAAAACATTCTTATAGGCAATGTGGAAAGAGCACAAAGAACTGGAGAGAGAAGTCAAGCAATTTTTAAACAAGCTTGAGGATAGAACTTGAACCTGAGAAAGAAACTCATTAGCAAATTAACTTCCTCTCAGATATAAGAGGTCTCTGGGACCATTTACAGTCTTCAGTCACCTACTTTTCTGTCCCTTTCATCTCTAACTGGAACGTTTCCAATCATACTCCTGTCAATAACTCTAACTAAACAAAAGAAAAACTTCCTTAGTCTTTCTTCTCTTTTGGCTCACCAGGTTTAAATTATGAGCTATCTCTAGCACAGGTCCAGGTACACTTAGGCATCCATTAAATATTTATGGTATAAAGAAACTCAGCTTTCTGAAATACCAGTGAAATAAACTCATTTAATGTTTCATTTTGTGATGCAATATACAAAATGTACATAAAACATAAATATTTAACTTAACAAATGATTGAAAAACACCAGTGTGTCTGCCCTGCAGACCTGTCTCTCCCTGATCTTAATCCCAGCTTACCCCCTGCCGGTGACCACTATCCTGACTTTTATAGTATTGATGTTTTGCTTTCTTTTGGAGTTATGCTACATAGCGTGTGTGTGTGTGTGTGCGTGTGTGTGTGCGCGCGCGTGTATGTGTATTATAAATAATATATTATTGTATTATTGTTATTGTATTGATAATAATGGCTTAATTTGAAATATATATCAATGGAATCATATACATATTGATGATCATACATATTGTATGTAGTCTGGCTTCTTTAACTCAGTCTTCTGTGCTTAAAATTTGTCCATGCTGTTGTATGGAGGGATAGTTCATTCATTTTCTTGCTGTATGGTATACTATGATATGGACCTACCTCCATTTGTTTTTCTGTTCTTCCAGTAAATTGTTCTTTTTTTTAATTAAAATTATTGGAGTGGCATTGGTCAATAAAATCAAATAAGTTTCGGGTATACAATTCAACAATGTGTCATAAATATATATTGCACTGTGTGCTCACCACCCAAAGATAGATTTCCTTCCATCACCAACTATTAGACCTCTTTTACTCTCATCTATCTGCCCGCACCCCTCGAGATAAACATGCTATGCTAAATAAGTCAGACAGAAAAAGTTGAAAACCATATGATTTCACTACTGAGTTGTTGTTGTTTGGAGCTTCTACTAATAATGCCGTTGGGAACATTCTAGGGCATGTTTTCTGCTGACCGTAAGCCTGCCTATCCATGGGTAGACACCCAGAAGTGGGCTTGCCAGGTCTTGAACAGTGTGCATTTTCAGCTTTACTGTCAGACATTATTCAAAAACGATTTTGTAATGTAAATGCTCATCAACAGTGTATGTGAGTTCTCATTGCTCCACATCCTTGTTAATATTTGGCAATGCCATATGTGTGTGTGTGTGTGTGTGTGTGTGTGTGTAGTGCATGTGTGTGTGTGCGTGTGCATGTGCATGTGTGGTATATAACAACAACATTTTTATTTTGCTCATGGATTCTGTGGACCAGAAATTCAAAAATGGGCCCAACGAGAACAACTCTTCTCCTCTCCATGATGTCTGGGGTCTCAGTTGGAGCAACTGGAATTGCTGAGGGTAAATAGAATGGGTAGAGGCTGGAATAGCTGGGACCAGAGGATCCACTTCCAAGATGGCTTCTTCACTTATACTTCTGGTGCCTGGGCTGGGATTATTGACTAGAGTGCTTACATGAGACCTTTCCCTGAGCCTTGAGCTTCCTTTAGAGCATGGCAAACTTGGAGTAGGCAAACTTCTTATTGGCAGCTTAGAGCTGTTATCAAAAGCTACTTTGGCTCCAGGTTTTAGAACATGGATTCAAATTTCAGATACTCCTATCAAGTAATCTCTGATGAGTCTTTGAAGAAAAGAATGCATGAATACTACAAAACCTCCAAAAGTCTGCCATTTACTACATGGGTAATGTAGTAGTAGAAGGAGGAATAGAATAAATTATCAGAATTTCTTGAGATGGGCAGTATGTAAAGTTGAGATTTAAAGATTTAGGTCTGGATCTCTAATTATCCTTGGCTCATAGTGATTCTTGAGTTTGCCATATATTTTTTAAATGTTTTGCCATTCTGATACATGTGTATTATCAGATGTTTTATTTTTGCCACTCTGATGCATATATAGTGGCATCTCATTGTGATTTCAACCTGCATTTACCTAATAGCCAATGAAGTTGAGCACCTTTCCACATGATACACACACACACACACACACACACACATATACACATACATATATGTATGTATATATATTTGAGTGAACCACTTTTTTTTATAGTAACATTGGTTAATGAAATCCAATAAGTTTCAGCTGTACACTTTAATAATAAGGCATATGTATATTTACATTGTGTTCACCTCTTATAGTTAGAGTTCTTTTTGTCACCACATATTTGACACTCTTTACCTAATCTACCTTCCCCCTCCTGCCCCACCCCTTACCCTCTGGCAACCACTAGTCTATAATCCATGTCCATGAGTCTCTGTTTGTTTGTCCTGTTCATTTGTTGCTTTTAGGTTAATATCCCACATATAAGTGATATCATGTGATTTTTCAACTTTTTCCATCTGGCTTATTTCACTTACCATGATTATCTCAAGGTCCATCCATGTTGTCACAAATGGCAGTATTTCATCTCTTCTTATGGATGAGTAATATTCCATTGTATATATGTACCATAGCTTCTTTAGCCAATCATCTATCATAGCACACTTAGGTTCCATGTCCTGGCCACTGTGAACAGTGCTGCTATGAACATCAGTGTGCAAATATCTTTTTGGATACAAGTTTTCAAGTCTTTGGGGTAAACACCCAGAAGAGGGATGATTACTGGATCCTATGGTAGATCAATTCTTAGTTTTTTGAGGAACCTCCACACTGTTTTCCATAGTGGCTGTACCAATTTTCAGTCCCACCAGCAATGTATGAGGGTTCCTTTTTCTCCACATCCTCTCCAACATTTGTTATTACTTGTCCTGTTGATTATAGCCATTCTAACAGGTGTGAGATGGTATCTCATTGTGGTTCTGATTTGCATTTCTCTAATAACTAGCGATGTTGAGCATCCTTTCATATATTTGTTGGCTCCATAGTATATTGACCATTTGAATTTCCTCTGTTGGGATGTGACTGTGCGGGTACTTTTTCTATTTTACCCTTGCATTGTCTGCCTTTTTCTTTTTCACTTATAAAAAGTCTCTATATGTCAATAGGAAGGTTGATCTTAATCATCTAGTTCACCCTCACCAGAAGCTAGAAGCGCTAATGAGTACATCTTATCCGTATGTATTTTATGGCATCAATTTCCTTGGTGGTTCATGGTAGCTACCTGTAAAATAGAAAAAGATTAGAATGATTAAGCTAAAATCTATTTAATATTTAACACATCTGCTATTTTAATTTTTTGTGCAGTTCTATTGTCAATATTTTCTTTCTCTTTTTCATTAGTTGTAATAAGTTTACTTAGCAACCATTTTATCACTTGAAAATCTCTATCAATCACTCCACCTTATCTTTCCCAAAAACAAGGACAAATTAAAGTATATTTTTAAATGGATCCATGTTTAGAAAAGTGTATAATATTAAAAGAGACAGTGTTTTAAAGTGATTAGCACATAGCAAAAACTCAATAATACTAGTTATTGGACTCTATTTAAGAACTACATTAATATTACCTTCCTGAATCCTGATTCCTTAAGAGTAGATAATCTATATCTTGTTAAAGTTTTAGGAACCAGAACTTTGATAACCATAATGCTTTCTTTTATCTAGAAAATTGCATAATTATACTCTCATTAAAAATCCAGAAGAGAAAAATCCTTAGTCTTTTATATCTTCCTTACAAAATCCAATTTTAATACACCTTCAACTATTTTTTTTTTTTTTTTGGCAAACATTCTTTTTATTGTTCTTCCTCCTGAGGTTTATCAAAAGAGGAAGCATTTATCTGAGAACAGTATCAGTCCTCTACAGCTGGGGTCCCTAACCCCCGGGCCATGGACCGGTGCCAGTTGGTGGCCTGTTAGATGCCAAGCTGCACAGCAGGAGGTGAACGGCGGGCAAACGAGCTAAGCTTCATCTGTATCTGCAGCCGCTCCCCAGTGCCAGCATCACCACCTCAGCTCCACCTCAGATCATCAGGCATTAGATTCTCATAGGAGCATCGGTCCCTGGTGCCAAAATGTTGGGGACCACTGCTCTAGGGGGCTTGGTTAAATATGGAACCCTGTCTCCTGTGGTTACATAACAAATTGCAAAAGGATATTCATATAAATAAAAACATAATTCAAATTTCAGTAAATTATAAATTTCTGATTATTTTGCAACTCATCAGGCTAACAACTTGCAAAACTAAATAAAAATTTTTAGTATTAGCTGTAGAAGGCAATTTCTGGCAACTATCCCTGAGGATAAAGAATTCTAATAAAGAAGAATATTTCTTCTGATCCCTTCTGAAGAATTTGTTTGCTTTAGAACACACTTGGGACAGAAAGGCGCCAAGGGCTCCAATTATCGGTGTCTCAATGGCATCATTTTCAATTGTGCTGGAGGAAACTTATGAACTCCAGAACCTCCTTCTTTAGCAGTTATGCCCTAAGTTGCCCTCTTAGGTATTTTACAAAATGTAAATGCTCGATGTTTAGATAGACACCATGAGTCTTAGAGCAGAACAGAATCCTTTCATCATAAACAGGCTTTGAAAATCAAAGGTTCACCCCCCTCCATGTGAAGACCCACAAGGCTAACATCTGAAATGCTTTAGTAACTTTTTCTAACTTACTATGTTAGCTCCAGGGCACCAGAATTTTTATTTCTCTTTCTTTTCAGGGAACAGATTGTATAATGGATTTCAATATTATGCCCTCATACAAATTTAGCAGGACAGAAAATATGTAGAGACTCTTTGAAAAGCTTAGATTGTGATGGAATCTTCATCAACCTTATGGATCTGGATGTTAGCATAATCTGTGTTTCCACTTGGAGCTGGAGTATTGTATTAAGCCAAACTCTAATAGGACACAGTCTATTAATAAATGACTGAACTGTGAGAAAATATCTTTGCTGAATTTACATTACTATTTTAGGTTTAGACATGATTTTTTTGTCGTAAAAAATGTAATGACCCAGATATATTTTGCCAGTAGTATTCATGAATTACCAAATGCACAGGGAAATGGATCATTAATAGGATTAATTTAAACAGGGGCACTTTAAAAAACAAAACAAAAATTAGATATTTTGTGGTAAATTAATTCACCTATGTCACTGAGCACTAACGGCATAGTATATTGAGGTTACTTTTGCTGAAGAGCAGAGAAAAGCTGCGTATAAAACCTGCCTAGAGGAGTCCACATCTTAAAAACAAAGCAAAGCAAAACAAAACAAAACAAGGAAGAAACTTTCCATGAGACATGAATATAAAAGTTAACATCGTAGTCTCTAAGAGTTGAATTGCTTGGTTCAAATCTCAGTTTCTCCGTTCGATAGCATAGGTCCTCAGGTAAATTATTGTCTTCTGCTATTTATTTCAAAAATATTTTTGAAATACAGTAGAGATACATAAAATAATATTAAAACACCACATATTAATTTCTCAAGATAAACGAATGTGGAAGATTGGGGGTGGAGTGAGAACATTAAATACCCTGGTAAGAATTTTGAATTTTATCCGAAGAGTAAATGGAAGCCATTGAAATGTTTAAATATGACCAGATTTGCGGTTTTAAAGGGTATCTTTTGTGTATTGATTGAGGGAACAAATTATTTTTAAAGAAGACTTATAGAAGCACAGGACTAGGGTGGGGCAATAGGGATTAAAGTGAAGTACAGTGTCAGATGTAAAACTGTCTAGATTTAGGATGTGGTGATATAGAAGGTTCTGGGAGTGATTCCTGGGTCTCTGACTTTTTCAGACTGGCTAGGTAGATGATGGTGCTATCTCTAGATAGGAGAATCACTAGGATGGGAGAAAAAACACATGTCCAGTTTGCAACATGTTAAGATCGTGATGCTGCTTCTGTGACATGTTGATAAAGATGAGGAGTTGAGAATTAAGCATACAGGTCTTTAACAATGGCGGAGGGGATGTACAGGGGGTAAATCAAGTCAGACAGTAAATTACATAGATAGAAAATAGGGAGGAGAAAGGGGAGAAACAAAGGGGAGGGACTGGATTCAAGGTCAAACAGAAGAGACAAGGAGATTGGGAAAGAGCATCCAGAGTCTTAGAAAGACAAGCAGAAAAAGTGAAGGCATACCAGCTATATGAAAAGGATTCTTTTGAGAGGGAGTGGTCATCCATGTTTAATGATGCCAAGAGCTCAAGAGGCCATAGCCGAGAAGAGTCTGTGGGATCTAATGGCATAGGAATCCTGAGGACATGAGCGAGAGTTGTTTTGGTGGAAGCCATGTTGAAAAGTGAATAAATGCTGAAAGAAAGTTCAGAAACAAAGGTTATTTATTTGTTTGTTTGTTTGTTTATTTATTTATTTGAAGCCTATAGCACCTGGTATTCCCAGGTGGTCTACCCATCCAAGTACTAACTAGGCCCAACCCTGATTAGCTTCCGAGGTCAAACAGGATCAGGCATGTTGAGGGTGGCTAGCTGTAGACACAGATTAGTTTAAAGGGAGAGTGAAAAAGACGCAGTTTCTGGGGGTAGGGGATTGGGGTAGAAAGGGATTCAAAGGAGGTTTTCTTTCTTTTTTTTCACATGAGAGAGACTTGATCATGACTAAAAGCTAATAGAAAGGGCCTTTGCTAAAAAATCGGCCATATTCTAATGTCAACACCGTGGTATTCTTGTGGGGAACAATGGCTTGCCTAAATGGCCAGATCATCCCTATGTATGGAGGCAGGAAATGGGATGAAATAATTAAATAACAGCATGTGCTCTTTAGTTCTGTGTGTGTGTGTGTGTGTGTGTGTGTGTGTGTGTGATTTCTAATTCCAATTATCTGTTGTAACACAGGAGCTCCAGGCCAGAAACTTGTACCTGGGATATTCCAGAAAATCCACCAGGGAGGACCAGAGGGGTGTGACATGCCATTTATTATTCACCATACAGAGAAGCTTCAGCACTTGGTCGGTAGGAACTGCAGGAAAAGACCGCCACCAACAGCAGGCAAAGTTTTCTGCCCACGAGCCAGGGGAGGGGTTATCTCGTGGGGGAGTCACCTCCCCAGCCGGATGGGAGTGCGATGTGCTGCTGGGTTACAGGAGCAGATCACGTCCACGGGAGCAGCAGGAAACGTCTTTGGGGACAGGCCCTGCTGAAAGCCCTTTGTGCTGGCGGCCTTGGCTGCTGGCCGGGCAGCCAGCAGTCCTCTGAGTAGGAGGAGGGGCTGTGTTCCGAGTTAACCCTGCATCTATTCATATCTTACATCTATTCACTATTCAGCAAATATTTATTGAGCACGTACTCTGTGCCAGACTCTGAGAGAAGCTGGGGATACAGAGGGAATGAAGATCGACAAGCCCCTAGTACATATTCTTGTTAAGAAGAAAGACTATAATCAGGATAAAAATCGATAATTTTTACATATTATATTTATATATTATAATATTTAAAATAATATAATAATTTGTATAATATTATAAAAATAAGTAAATGTGACTTTAGATAGGGTTAAGTGCTCTGAAGACAATAAAGCAGGGACAAGTGTAGAAAGAAACTAAGATGACAGGGGTGGGAGCATTTGAGATGGGGTGGTCTAGGAAGGCCTTTCTGGGAACTAATGTTGGTCAGACCTGAACTACAAGAAGGGAGGAGGCAGCCATGGAAAGACCTAGAAGGAGAGCATTCCAGGGAGAAGTACCATAAAATATGAGTCTGAGAAAAGTGAGAGAAGGCAGCAGAGTAAAACCTGGGTAGTGCCCCAACCCCTGATGTACCCTATAAGGAAGCAGTTCCCAGCCTTTTTGGCACCAGGGGCCGATGCTCCTATGAGAATCTAATGCCTGAGGATCTGAGGTGGAGCTGAGGCGGTGATGCTAGCGCTAGGCAGCAGCTGTAAATCCAGATGAAGCTTTGCTTGCTCACCGCTCACCCTCTGCTGTGCAGTCCGGTTCCTAACAGGCCACTGACAGGCACAGGTCTGTGGGGTTGGGGACTCCTGATGTAAGGCATAATAATGCATTTATTATACATTCTACTAGAAGTCATTGCAGGGTTACTGGCAAGAGAATGACATAATCTTACCTACACTTTGTTGTGAAACTTGCTCGGCTTTTGCCAGTAATATCTTTCTGCTCCAACTTTAATAAAGGAACAGCTTTTTTCCAAGGGTCCAGACGTCTGTCATAATAGATTTTCCATGGGATTAGAGTCATGCTTTGGTTATTCTTGAGTGCAGCCTTGGAGAGAGGAATTCGTATGTATGATTTTATTGAGATTTCTGCTTATTTCCAACATCCACTGAAAGCAGCCAGTTGAAGGTTGACAGGAGCCCCAGGGAACAGCCCTAGTGACATTGTGCTTGTGATCAAGGCAGTAGAAGCACATCTGGCAGTGTCCAGATGTCCATCACCTTGGATGTGTTAATTAACTAGATTGGAGGGAATCCTTTCACAGTGTATATGTATATCAAATCATCACGATGTACACTTTAAATATCTCACAGTTTTGTCAGTTATATCTCAATCAAGCTGGGGAAAAATGTATCTATCCTATGCTTGCTTGCTGATGTGTAAGGGAGAGAAGAAGACCTCCAGGACAGGAGTTAAACCTAACATTGGATTCAACTTGAGATTGTATCTAAACACCCATGAGGTTTAATCAACTCCAAAAGAAGTCCCTGAGAATCCCAGGCCAGGTAGTAGGTGTGAAGTTGACCTGTCACAGAAAGACACATAAACCAGTGGAGTAGAAATTAGGCTTGTGGGCTTTTGACATTTGGAACACATCAGAACTTTTGCAATCATCCTCCCTTCCCAACCTGGTTTTGTTTTATTCATTTTGCATCAAAGTTTGCCTCTCGCTTCATAATTAAGTCTATCGATGAGATAGGATGCCTCAGAGCTGGCTTCTGGCATTATCGTAAGGCTTTTACAAGGCCAGCCTCATTAATCACTGTAGTGAAATTTCTACAAGAGAATTACTGGACCCAGAAATTATGGAATGGCCCTAGAAATCTCAACAGAATACCAAGGGGGCATGTGACCTCGCTAAGTTCAGCCTAACAATGCAGATGATGCTTCCAAGCTCAAGGTTTCTGATTTTCTACACAAAGCAAAAGGAGATACTTCTGGAACTAGGCTCAGGATAGATGAGTGCTTAATGGTGGAATTATTCAATTAAGTACTGAACAGGGAATGCGGTGGGTAAGGGAAATGCTGGTGGGCAATCTTCTATAGATTGTGCAAGGTCTCTTTCTCTGTGCCTCGTGAAAAAATGGTGGTTGGCTGTTAACATACTGTTTCTTGAGATGTAACAGTGTTCAACTTCAAAGCTTCTTAAGGCTGACCAACCTGATCAGTTCACTTCCAAGGATTGTTTCTCTTCTTTCCTGGAAGGGGAAAAGCACAGTTCCTCAGTTCTAATAGTCCTGGGAAAAGGAGCCTTTTCAGATGCACTGCTAGGCTATCAAGAAAAAAAGAAATCTACAAAGGCCAAAGGGAAGAGAAATTGGGTGTTTCGTGAACTGAGGAGGGCTCAATGTGGCTTTCACTCTGACGGGTCTGATGACCCCCAGGTTCTGTTTTAGAGGCTGCATGGGGCTCAGGGAGCAGAAAATAAAGCCTAAGGAATGCTAAGGTGAAGCCCTCAATAGGAGAACCCTCCATAAAGCTAAGACCCTGAAGAGCATCAGCCTTAGGATTACAGTGAACAAGAAATCAACCCATAATACAGAGGAGACAGCTCGGAAAACTCCCTGCCCCCACCTTTTCTCAGATGGGAGGGTGGAAAGTGGGGGAAAACCAGGCACATTGATACAATAGAACACTATACAGCAGAAGAAGTGTATACACTACAGCTACATGCACCAAATCTCAAATGCATGGCACTGATCAAAAAATAGCAAGTCACAGAAGGACGCATGTAGTATGATTCTATTCATGTAGAGTTGTATGATACCAGCCATTGGATTAAAGACACCCTGCTCCAGTATGATGTCATCTTAACTAATTACATCTACCCTATTTCCAAATAAGGTCACCTTTGAGGACAGTTAGGGTTTCAATATATCTTTTTTGGGGGGAGGGATATAATTCAACTCATGACAGCATAGTACAATCCCTTACAACAAAAGATTATGTCATCCAAAATGTCAATAGGGCTCTGGAATAAGGCAAAAAAAGAAAGCAAGGGAATGATTGACACATAATTCTGAATACCTTTTGGGGGTGGGGGAGGAGAAAAATCAGAGCCGAGAAGGGCACACCAGGTGCTTTAAAGATCCTAGAATGTTCTTGATTTCTGCTTGGCTGTAGGCACACAGATATGCATTTTAATATACTTATATATTGTGATAATTTTGCCTGTATAATTGAATTTTTCAAGATAATAAAATTTAGAAATTGTAATGGATACAGATAAGTTATAAGGAAAGAAGCATCAAGCATTTTCCGACGCATGCGTGCATTTATTCATTCATTTAAAGTTCACATGAGGTAAATGTGTTACCTTCGGTCTTGCCAGGAGCAGCAGTGAAAAATAGACCAGGTAGTTTGCCAGGTGTGAGCTACTTGAGGGTTCCCTGTTATAACTATGGCATGTGTGTTGAGGGTTCCCCATGTCTTGGGGTTTCCTGATTCTGCCACAGTCCTGCTCTATCCAGCTTCATTTTCATTCCTGAGAGACAGGAGAAACTACAGACACTTGCATACCTTTCGCTGGTGGTTGGGTCTGGTCTTCCCAACCCTGAAACAGCACAGTACCATGGACAAGGACATTGGGTCTGGAGGCCGACTGCCTGGGCTTGCATTTTGGCTCTGCCACTTGTGAAGTTAATCTCTCTGGGCCTCTGTTTTTGCCATTGAAAAATGAGGATATTAATAGTACTTAATAATAAGGTTGTTTTAAAGAATAAATGAGGTAACGTGTATAAAATTTTTTAACAGTGGTGGCACGTGTTAAACACTTAATCATGTCAGTTATGATCGTCATCATCATTGTCATTATCTCTACCTCGTTTCTTTCTTTGGTGAGGTTATTTGCACAGTGTGTCAATCTGTCTTGTCATCATTCTCGTTCTTAAAACCAAGACAAGAAGCAGACCTAACTCATCAGTTTCTCCTTGCTCCTTCCTCGGCTCCTATATCTCTTCTCTTCATAGAAGGACTCTCCCAAGCCCCATTGCAACAATCTAAACGCAGAGAAGCATAAAGAAAGGGATCCATGAAGAGGAAGAGAATCTCTTAAACTTCTCTAATGAACACCTTTCTCTCCAGGTCCGGATGGGAGCCAAACTGTGTGTCCTTAATGACTCATCGTTCTCTCCACATCTCTCTCCACAAGTTCTGCTTCTGCATGGAGGGTGGAATCATGATGGCTGCGAGGCATAATGCTTAAAATATGGCTAGCTACTGTAACAAATCATAAAATGTGGCATGGCTCACACGCTAAAGAAGTGTGTTTCTCCATACAGTCAAAGAGAGGCGTTCCTAATTGGCAGGAAGCTCCCTTTCCGCCTTGTGGCTCTGTCATCTACAAAACATGGATTCCAAGTTGCTAAGCTCATTTGCACCAAGTTGGCAGAGGGGAAAGTGCTTGGAAGATCGGATGGGGAGAGATATTTATGGCCCAGGTCTGCATGTGACACACATCATTTCTACTTACATTCCACTGGCTAAAACTCAGTCATGTGACCACACCTAACAGCAAAGGAGGCTGGGATGGGTAGACTAGTTAAAAAGATAATTGGATTTGGTGAACAGCTAGCATAGGAAGGAAGACAGGCCAGGGGCGTTGAACAACATATGTGCAATGCAAATCACATTTTTGCAGAATTTCTGTGGCGGAGGGAGCAGAGAGTGCCTGATTACTTAGAAAATCACTTGCAAGGCTTAGCCCAACGCACATCATGTGGAAGAGTATCCTGTGTTCTGAAAACTGATTTCACTGAGCAATGCTAAACATAGGATTGCTGAAAGTTTATCGAATCCAGTAGTTTATACCGTTTTGGGACACTGTAGAGTATCTTATGTAGTGTGGCTGCTGGGTATGAGAATTTCAGCTGTTTCTGGAGCTTCCTTGGCTCCTCACCAGAGACAGGATATTAACACGCTCAATGAGGCTGAAGAGCAGACATTCTCCTGATATAATCTGGTGTTTGCTAAGACTCTGAGCAAACAAGTGGGCCTTAGCAATAAGAGATTTTTGCATTCAAGGTAGCACGACTTTGCCAGTCATTTTAGCTGCTTTTCTTACACTTGAGATACCTGGCAACATCAGCATCATCGAGGAGCTGGTGAGAAATGCAGAATCTCAGGCACCATCCCAGACCTACTGAATCACAATCTGCATTTTAGCATGCTCCCCAGGGCAATCCTATGTAATTTAAAATTTCCGAAGTGCTGCTTTAGAGCAATGACTTACAATTGGCTGCACAATGGGATCACCCGAGAAGTTTCAGAGATGTCAGAGCTCGTGTTCACCTGTAGCGATTGTGTTGCAGTTGGGTGGTCTGGGGATAGCCTGAGCATTGGGAAGTATAAAGGCTCCCCAGGTGATGCCATTTTGCACTGAAGTTTGAGAACCATCACTTTAAGTGGCCCACTCTTTCTCACAAGATTACTCCTTGTTCAGTATCGACACTTGTTTCGAGGATTGTTCCGGCACGTGTTTGATACTAATCCAAGGATCCAAATCCATTCACCTTGAACTGAGAAAGACTAGGGGTATCGTGTGGACCTTGGTCAGCAGAAGAACAGCTGACTGCAATGTTACAGCCGGAGGCTACGTTCTTGCAAAAGGCTACAATGGCTGGTAAACAATGCCTGTATTTTTTTCCCTTAAAGACTACTTTGGGTACTCCCACCACCACCACGCCACCTTCTTCTCCCTGGTTGGCACCGGCTTGGATAGAAGAGTCTCAAAGGAATGTTTTCTGTTCCCCTGTATCATTTTCTCAGAACAAACAATTGACATAATGCTCTGCTTTGGAGACAACCCACTATTTCAGTTTTGAAATCTGAACAGAAAGTGCTAACTTCACTGGCAATTTTTTCCACCTCATGAAAGATGCTAACAATGCTAGAGCACATCCCTTCCTTTCATTTCAAACTCCACCCCCATCCCATCATATGCTTAACAAACAATGAGAGAGTAAACCTGAATCGCTCCTGCCTGCTTGGTAAAAATAAAAAACGGGTAAGAAGATTGCCCTTGATGTTTAAAACTTGGCCTGCATTTGTTCTTAAGTTGTCCTGTTGCCCCAGGTTCATTTTACTCACTGTAAGCAAGCAGAGCCTAGAGCAGTGGTCACCTGTGGACTCTGAGCTGGCATCATCATTATCCCCTGAGAACTTGCTAGAAATGCAAATTCCACATCCCAGCCCAGGTGTTTTAACTTGCCTTCCCTCTCCGGTGAGTCTCATGAACATTCAAGTTTGAGAAATGCTGGCCAAGAGGTTAAAAGCTTAACCTGGGAAACAGGCCAGTTTCTACCACCTTCTGTCTGGGTGACGTTGGGTAAGTTTTTCAACCTTTGTGAACCTCAGTTTCCTCATCGTAAAGTAGCAATAATTATAATGGCACCTAATCTGTGGAATTGCTGTGTTTTACATGTGATAATGCAAGGAAAGTCATTGGGAGACCTACAGCTAATGTCCTATGAATGTTATTGTCATTACTTGCTATTCGTTTATGTACTTACATATTGTGTATCATTCTGTATTTATAAAAAGTTTTCTATTGAGCACACCCCACGTGCCAGTGGGATTGTCTTAGTTAATGCAGGTGCTAAGTGGGACAGGACCCCACACCCACCCCCAAGGGCTTCTTGATCTAAGGGTCAAAAAGGACAGTGGAGGGTTCCCAACTGGAGTAAACATGAGCTTGGATGGCCTTCTCTATGGTGAACAAGCAGGAGAGGGATGGGGAGGGGAATAAAGGCTCTGGCTTTGTGGTATACATGTTGGTGAAGAACATGACGGGGAGCAGAATATGCAACCCCAAAAACGCATCTCTTGGGTATGGGGATTATTGAGCGAATTATTTTTAGGAAACAGGCAAAAGAGAAGCTCTGAAAACCAAGTAGAAGTTGCCCTTTTCTAAAGGAGATACACATGTATGAGGACAATCTCCATTTATAAGGGTGTCTGCCTCTGTAACAGAAAGATGATGACTAAACTTCTAGAAACTCTTAGCAATGTGGAAGGCAAGGACTTGCATCAGTATAACAACCATATCCTTGTTTGCTGTGCTTTTCCTGGTCACCTCCTATAATTGCACTTCTCCTCCCACCCCCAGACAAAATATCTTTTGTCTTTAGCTGAGGACGATATTTAAGGTGGTGGCTGAGGTCGTTTTAGGGAGTTACTTAGTTTTCCTGGGTCTTGCTCATGTATACAGGAGGGATCCATGTTACTAAACTTGTTTGTTTTTCTCCTAACCTGATTTTTATTAGAAAGAGTATCACCCAAGTCCTAGGAAATGTAGAGGGAAAATTATTTTTCTCTCCTGCAAACACAACTTAGAGTCTGAGAGCAGAAATTCCAATCCCAGATCAGCCCCACCTGGCTGAGGTCTATGATTACTAATCACCTTTGGACACTGAGTTATTGACTACAAAATAGAGGGGTGGTCCAAGGTCATTTCTGACAGTCCTCCTGCAGATACTCAAGTTGGTATTTTCTACTTCAAGTGTATTTTCATTAGAATAAAACCATCAAGGCTTTCTTTTCACAGTAATTTGAAAATTGTCAGATTACTTCTGTCAATAGCCCAACTTTTTCAGGTTTTTTAATTAAGTGTATTGGGGTGACATTGATTAATAAAATTATATAGGTTTCAAGTGTACAATTTGATAATACATCATCTGTATACTGCATTGTGTGTTTACCACCCAAAGTCAAATCTTCCGTCATCACACATTTAACCCCCATTACCCTTATGTACCTCCCCGCTTCTCTCTCTGGTAACTACTAAACTGTTGTCAGTGTCTGGGGTTTTGTTTTTGTCTTGTCCATTTATTGCTTTCAGTTTTATATCCCACATACAAGTGAAATTATATGGTTCTCAACTTTTTTCATCTGACTTATTTCACTTAGCATGATATTCTCAAGATCCATCCATGTTGTCACAAATGACAGTATTTCATCCTTTCTTATGACTGAGTAATATTCCATTGTATGTATCTACCACATCTTTTTTATGCTATCTATCGAAGGACACTTTGGTGGTTTTTTGTCTAGGCTACTGTGAATAATGCAATGAACATTGGGGTGCATATATCTATCTTTACAGATAAATGTTTTCAAATTTTAGGAGTAGATACCAAGAAGAGGGATTGCTGGGTCATATGGTAAATCTATTACTAGCATTTTGAGGAAACTCCACACTGTTTTCCACAGTGGCTGCACCGATTTACATACCCACCAACAGTGTATAAGGGTTCCTTTTTTCCCCCACAACCTCTCCAAATTTTGTTATTACTTGTCTTGTTGATAATAGCTGTCTGAACAGGTGTGAGGTGTTCTCTCATTGTGGTTTTGATTTGCATTTCCCTAATAGCTAGTGCAGTTGAGCATCTTTTCATATGTCTGTTGGCCATTTGTATGTTGTCTTGAGAGAAGTGTCTGTTCAGGTCCTCTTCCCAGTTTTTAACTGAATTTTTTTTGTCATTGAGTTGTATAAGTTCTTTATATATTTTGAATATTAGCCCCTTATTGGAGGTGTTTGCAAATATCTTCTCCCATTCGGTTGGTTGTCTTTGTTTTCTTGATAGTTTGTTTGGCTGGGCAGGGATTCTGCCAATATCATGCCATTTTGATTATTGTCACTTTGTAGTATGATTTGAAATCAGAGTGTGATAATTCCTGCCTTGTTCTTTTTTTCTCAGGATTGCTTTGACTATTCAGGGTCTTTTGTGGTTCATACAAATCTGGTGATTTTTCTATTTTTTAAAAAATGCCATTTTAATACTCAAGTTTTAAGACTTAAAACAAAGAACCCCCAACAGATGTTATAACCAGTTAAAAGAACTATCCAAAAAACAGACATGTTTATAGATCAAGAATATTAAAATTATGCATGAATGGGGACAGTCATATAATAAAGAATTCGCCTGGCCTTCGTTCCAGGAATTCCTCTGAGGAAACTTCAATCCTTGGAATTTCCCGAGTGATACAAGTGTCTCCGTTATTCATGGTGGGCCTTTGGGTCACACCTGGGTTTATGTTAAGGCGATGACTGGGGATAGGAGCCGATCATGTGATTAGACTGACACTGTGATTAGTGGGTTGGGGCTTTGAGCCAGGTGATACCAGCCCAACCTCCAGGAAGGGGAGGTGGACTGGCTATTGAGTTCAACTATGTAGCCAATGATCCAATCAGTCATGCTTATGTAATGAGACCCCACTAAAAACTGACACCAGGCTTCAGTGAGCTTCCTGGTTGGTGAACACATGTGTTGAGAGGCTGATTTGCCCTGATTCCATGGGGAGAGGACATGGGAGCTCTGCGTTTGAGACCTTCCCAGACCTCGCCCTATGTGCCTCTTCGTTTGTATCCTTTATAATAAAAATGTAATCATAAGTACAGAGGTTTTCTGAGTTCCGTGAGTCATTCTAGTGAGTTATCAAATAAGAGAGAGTAGAGGGAATCCCCGAACTTGAATCTAGTTGGTCAGAAGAGCAGAAGGCTTGAGGACCACCAAACTTGTAGCTGGCATCAGAAGTGAGGGCAATTTTGGGGACTGCGCCTTTAACCTACAGAGTCTGCACTAACTCCAGGTGTTTAGCATCATGATGGTATTGCAGAATTGTAGAGACAAAACCAGCTTCTTCTCTCTTCGGTGAGAGAAGGAAATTGATGAAACTCCCACAGGACAATTTTCATGTCTGTACACAAGAATTGCTTTGCTATTGGTTATCCACAGCTTACAGAGTCGTAAAATAGCTTTTATAGACTTAGAATGAGATGATGGGGAAGGGCAAACTATAGACAATGCACAGCTTCCCAATGAAGCACTAATTTTCTTTACATACTTTCTTTACATAAGGAAAAAATGGAACTTGAGATGCCATTGAATTCATTCTCCTGTTTCCAGGAGAGTCTACCTAAAAGTAGCCCAGGCTGACCAATAAACAATGGTCCAGTTCCAAATTATACATGATCAGAGAAAGTGAACTTCACCTCCACTGGCATCATATCCTGACATCACAAATTTCCCAATTAGGAAATTTTTGCAGATATGTAACTCAGCACAACCCCGTGCACCCTGTGGAAGTTCATAATCATGAACTTAATAACCAAAATCCTCCGCTCAGTCTGTCAAGGTGGTCTGTCCTCCATATAAAAGATGAGCTTCTCATCCACAAAATAACATTCCTTCTTCTTCCCAGTCCTCACCCTCACCCATCTCTGCACTGTGTTTTGCTATTTCCCTTTATGTTCCCAACAGTTTCTCTACATTATTTTTCCTGTTTTGCAGTCAGCTGCTGTTTTATATGTGAAACCAGAAGTTTCTGTCATGCAAATCACATCATGGGCATTCGCAGCCTACATCTTCCATGTGACTCCAAGTCCTGTGCTAATTTGACCTTCTAGGGATTCAAATATCTACAAAGAGCTGCTTGTAGATAAGTCCTCAGAGTCATGTGGAAGTCATCCTTTAAGGCTAAAAAATTCCCGGATTCAGTGACTCTTAGAGTATATGGTCCCTTGCCCATCAGCATCTTCTGGGATCTTGTTAAACATACAAGTTCTGAGGCCCTGCTCCAGACTTACAGGACCAGAATCACGGGTGGTGTGTTTTAACAGTCCCTCCAGGGCACTCCTATGCACACTGAAGTGTGAGAACCACTGTATAGATTTTTAATTTTACTGAAATTTGAAACAGTCCAGAAAAAAACATTGTACATAATAAAATGCATTTGCTCCTTGTCTTTGTTTCTGGCCGTGACCTTGATACAAAGCTTTGCAGGCAGAATCTCTTGAGCTTTTAGGCTGAACCTAAGGGAGTCATCCTACTCCCTGGTTTAGTAATCTCTTTACCCCAGGACACACTGGCCCCTGGGCAGGAAAAGACCCACATAGAACCAATGGGAAGCTTTCATCCTAACCTGTATCATTCTAACCTGCAGCATCCTCCCCATACAGAGTGACCTCCCTGTTCCGATCGAAGGTCTCGGGGCTTTGCAGGTGTCCAGGGAGGCGACCCCATCACCTGTTTTTGTTGGCTCCACATCTCCATTTGCATGTAGAAAGAGCTTCCAGTGGGCTAAGCTGGGCATGACCACCAGAGTGTCTCCCATGTGTTTTAAATGTTTGCTTTCAGATTGCTGCGCCCCCTGCCCCACCAAATCTGGGGCAACAAGCTTTTCATCTGATGTGTTTGCCTGACTTCAGCCACCTTTCAGTGGGCCCTTTCAGTGGGCTGCTTCAGTGGGCATTAGTTCCTTGCTATTAACATTTCTGCTTTCCTCGTTGGTGTGACTCATCTTCGGTCATTTCTCCCTTTCAACAAGAGGATGGACTTTTAATCATAGTACAAAGCATGTGATTCTCTCTTATGACATTTATTTAAACTTTTTTTTCCCCCCACATCTCCCTATAGATTGCCGCCAGGGGTGGTGACTCGTCTCAGATGCTCATCTTGAAACTGAAAGTGCCCTCTAAACGGGGGTGGAGAAGATATTTTAACTTGGGGAAAATGTCTTCCACTACTGTGGAATCTGGAAATAAATGCAGGAGGGTATTTTCAAAATGAGGCTGTGTAATTAGGCACTTCTGATGAAAATGATAGTCCGCGGGTGGCACTCTGGTGTGATCACAAACCCCAGCTCCCTCAGGAGATAAGGTAGAGGCCTTTAGTACTTAAATTAGTTTATCTTTAATTTGCATTTGATGTTGGTGTAACGTTTGCCCACCAGGAGGTAGAGAGTTGATGAGTTGACTCACTGTTTTGCATCCGAGCCCCTTTCACATCTGTAGAGCTGGTGTGCCCATGAACTCTGCATAGTTCACTCTGGAGACTGACACACTGCAGGGGTCTTAGCTGTGGGAGGAGGCAGTTTGAATTTGAAAAACTGGCGTTACTGGTAAGGATTCATCTGCAAACATTCTCCCTTGCACTTGCAAACACTTCCCGGCACAGAGAGGGAGACACCTGAGGAATTGAAGATCTTCCTTATAAATGTAACTCTTTTACAAAACGGTAACTTCTACTGTTTTCAGAGCTCTTGTGTGTGCTGTTTCTGAAAATAATCAGCTTAAAATTAGCTTTATGCCACAGAGGCACATTTGGGGTGGCATATTCTATTCCCCCTCACTGTATATTAGATAGAATCCCCTGGGGAGAGTCTTTTTAAAAATCCTGATGCCCAGGTCATACACTGATGAAATAATCTCCAGGAGTAGGATCTAGGTATCAATATTTAACAACTGTAGCCTAAGAGATTGAAAGGGAATGGGAGAAGGAAAGAGGATATAGGAAGGAATCACAATTTCATCCACCTGGTCAGTTTGTCCAACTCCTGTTCTTCCCAGCGAATAGAGATAGCTGAATCTCTGCCTATAGACATTATGCTGGAACATAAAACATCCTGAGAACAAGTTGAATTCTCTTATTTGGGGATCGAGTGTGAAAATAACCCTCAATCAGAAAGCCCAAAGTGAGCTGCTTCCCGCACCCGCCTTCGGGCTATACTCTTTATCCCAAAACAATTGCTCTTAACCTTGGATGGTTATTAAAGTCACGAAGGGAGATTTTAAACTCTCAATGCCCAGGTCACACTCCAGTGCATTTAAATCAGTCTGGAGGAATGGGGGAGTGGGAGGGGTAGTAGAGATTTTATTTTTTAATTTTTGTCTCTGTTCCTTCTACGTAATTTTTCACTTTTATTTTTATCCCCCCCTTCCCCCCCATCTACCTCCCCCATCTCATCTGGTAATCACTAGTCCATTGTCCATGTCCATGAGTCTCTGTTTGTTTGTCCTGTTCATTTGTTACTTTTAGGTTTATATCTCACATATGGTGATACTTTTTAAAACTGAAATTTGTACTGAGATAATTGTAAATCCATGTGCAGTGGTTTTAATTTGCATTTCCCTAATGGCTAATGATGTTCAACATCTTTTCAAGTGCTTATGTGCCATCTGCATATCCTCCTCAGTGAAATATCTATTCATGTCTTTTGCCCATATTCTAATGAGATTATTTGTATTTTTACTGTTGAGTTTGAACATTCTCTAGATAGTCTAGTTACTTTGTTAGATATAAGGTTTGTCAATATTTTCTACCAGTCTGCCATTTGTCTTCTCCTCTTCACAAGGGCTTCACAGAACAAATGCTTTTAATTTTCATGAAGTCCAATTTACCCATTCCTCCTTTCCTGGGTTGTGCTTTTGGTATCAAGTCTGAGAGCCTGCTGTCAAGCCTTGATCCTGAAGGTCTCCTATGTTTCCTTCTAAAAGTTTCTAGTTTCACATTTTACATTTAAATCTATGATCCATTTTGAGTTAATTTTTATATAAGATGTGAGATTGAGGTCTAGGGTGTTTGTTTCGTTTTTGCCTGTGGATGTCCAAGCACCAGTATTTTTAACAGCTCTCCAAGGTTATTTCAATGTGCAGTCAAGGTTGAGAACCGATGGCCTGGTGACTGAAGGACACGCCTGTTGAAAATCTGAACTGGGGTCTTTTCGTGAGCATCACAGTAAGATTAAACGAGAAGCATATGCTTTTGAAAATGCTGTCCAACAGAAATACATAATACATATGTAATAGCATGTATTATATATGCATAATTTATAATTTTCTAGTAGCCCCATTGGTAAAATTGCTACAATTAATTTTAATAATATATTTAACCCAATATATCCCAAAAATTATCATTTCAACTTGTATTCAAAATACAAATTATTGAGACATTTTGCATTCTTCTGTAAGAAGTCTTTGAACTCCCATGTATATTTTACATTTATAGCACATCTTAATTGGACTCAACACATTTCAAGTACTCAACAGCCACATGCGGTTATGACTACCAAGTTGAAAAATACACTTTTAGACAAAGACAGTTTTGTTCCCCACCCCCTGTTCCTTGCATGTTTGCTGACTGAAAATTCCTGCATCGTTTCTACCTGGTACAAATGTAGGACTACTTGTTCCAAATAATAGAAGCTGTATTTAGAAAAGCTGCTTCTGCTTACAGCAGGATGAAACAATTCTCTTCTAGACAAATGCACTCATGGTGGAATATGCTGTCATAAATATTTATGTTGGACTGACAGTGATGGGCCCACAGCCTTGGAGCCATGATGTCCTCCCCCAAGCTTTGATTCTTATCTTATTTTCTCTCAACTAAAGTTATTAAATTCACATGAGTTTGCAGTGTTCTAAATTTATGAGGGCCTTGTTTATAGATGGAACTGTGTAGCAGTGAGGGTTTGACAAGGTAAATCTTACATGTCATCATTTAAACTGTCTAAGGAACAAAGCTGAGCAGGACTGATTTCCGTTCCACAAATGAAAGCTCACCCGTTTAAACATGGACCCCTAGCCACATCAGCACTGTTGACATTTTAGATTGGACCATTCTTTTTTGGAGGGAGTTGTCCTGTGCACTGCGGGATGTTTAGCTTCAAAAACTCTGGTCTCCAGTACCCACACATTCCACAGGTGTGACAGCCCAAAATGTCTCCAGACATTGCCAAATGTCCTCTAGGGGTCAACATTGCCCTGCTTGAGAATCACTGGGCTAGAATAAAATGAATTTCTGATTTATGTATGGTATTTTATTGAGGGGGGGAGGTTAGGCTAATTTGATATTGTACATGACAAAGCACTTATGAACCGTTAAAAAAAAAAACAGGCATATTAACCTTTTTCCTGTTTAGAAAAAATTGCAGCTCATAGCCAGCGTTAATTTAATATCAGACATAGGAATGCTAGTTTGCTAGGATTTGACATTTTCAGTGATCGAGAATTACTATATTTTGTGAATGGAAATACAAAAGCAAGATATTTTGTGGCAGACTTTGGGGGTAAGGTTAGGACTATAATCTGTGAGTTATCTCGGGGTAAATGCTGCAGCCACAAGCGCTACTGACCAGTGTTCTCAGGGCAAACAGGAAATGGGTTAATCAATTTTAAGAGTTTGAGCATAAACGACTCCATTTAGGGGCCTGTTTTGTTTTTTAACACTTCAATATAATGGAATATTTTGCTCTCCAATTTGTTTTCCTCTTTGGGGGAAAATGATGTTCCTAAAAGTGACAGCAACAGTCTTTAATCATTGAGAAAATGGCATCCTTAGTTTCAAGCATGGTACTATGGACTCCTTGAGACACAGAAATAGGACACAGAAATTCTCATCTAATCTTTGATATAAGATTTATCTTTGAAATAGACCTCTATTCTCTGCTTGATGACTTCCTACTCATCCCACGTCAGATGCCTCATTTGTGAAGTCTTTGCTAATTTCCCAAGAAAAATAATAACTTTGTCAGAGGTCTCCTTGCTTTTTGCTGAAGCTCCACTGAAAGCATCTATTCATTATGACCGCCATCCCTGGACAGTGAGTGAATGAATGATTACAAGTGACATTATGTTGCGGATTCTCGAATGGAGAGATGGAACACCAAGGCTAAGCAGGAAGCAGCACTTATTGATGCCAGCAGCGGCTCAGCGAATTCTTATCCAAAGGCTGAGCCCCCATTGTAACATAAGAGGCAGTTTTATACAGTCTTGTCCTTCCTACACAGCTACAGAGATAAGGAAGAACATTAATTGGTTGGCAAGGTATGAAAAAACTGATGTTAGCTTGAGAGTCCTTGAGGTTGGGGGGAGGGCAGTCAGGAACAAACTCTTTTGAAAGGAAATGGCCAGGCAGGGTCAGGCTGCTACAATTACAGGTAGAACCTGGAGGTTGAGGCACAACCAACTTTTATTAAACCAAGAAGCATGCTTCATGTACAAACAACGAACAGACCAAAAGTAAGCAGTAAATGGATACATGCTTAGAATATGGCCAAGAAGCTCTCCAAAAAAATTTAAAAATGAATGAGAATTGACAGCATCGGTAAAAAGAACACCAAAGACTAGAATAGTTATGAAAAACGGTCATCAGTACTGCTCATACCCTTAAGTCAACTGAATCAATGTCGCAAATTCATCTGAGCCTGTGATCAGTGACTGTCAAGATGTATGAATCGTCATTCACAGTAAATGCCCCTTACAGTCAATCTGAGTATAAAGTTATTACGTAGATGCTGAAATACTCATTTATCCAAAACATGACACTACTATCACTGGATGGAAATCGTATAGGTTTACTTTCTCTCACTGCACATCAGGGAGATGTCTCAACTGTCCAAATAGGTCTGTCTTGCTAAGCTGGGAGTTTTGAAAGAACCATAAATCAGTTCACGTCTACCTGTAATAGTTTGGGTTGTGACAGCTGAGGGGAGAGGGTGCTATTGGATTCTGGTGAACAGAGACCAGGGACACTGCTAAACACCCTACATTGCACAGAACAGCCCTCACAATAAAGAATGATCTGGCCCGAAATGTCAGTGTAGCTGAAGTTGAGGAACCCTGCTGTACCCCACTGGTTCTGAACCTTGGCTACGTATCAGAATTTCTTGCGTTTAAGAAATGGGGGGTTGGAGGGCTGGGAGAATGGGGTGAAAGGTTAAAGAAGTACAAATTAGTAGTCGATAGTTGGTCATGAGGATGGGGAGTATGGCAGAAGGAATGCAGTTAGCATTAATATCATGGCTAGGTGGAGGGCCAGGGGAGGGAGGGAGCAATTGGGGGGATCGTTTTATGAACTGACCAATATACTGTATACTTGAAACTAATTTAAATTTTTAAAAAAGTTAAACAAAGAAATACTTATGCCTGTGTGTCACTCCAGAAGTCTAATTAGTCTGGCATGTGGCCTAGACTTTTGAACTCTTAAAACATCCAAGGTGATTTTTAATATGCAATAAGAGTTGAGAATCATGAATATAGGCCAGTGGTCTCAAATTTAACCATGTATCAAAAGCACCAGGAGTATTTTTAAAAACAGATTGCAGGGCCCTACCATTAGAATATCTGATTCAATAGGTCTGGGGTGGAATCAGAATTTGCATTTCTGCGAGATCCCGGGTAATGTTGATGCTGCTGGTTCAGAGACGACACTTTGAGGCTGCCTTGTTAGGCACTGAAAAGTAACTCTGACTCTCTGGTCTCATTCTGATCTCATTTTAATTTTGGATCTGCTAAGCTACAAGTAGCACTGATTACATGAAGAAAGGAAGAAACTTTAGATACCTTTACTTGATGGAAAGGAATAAAATGCTCAGCGTGGCATGGAGGACAACCCTAACCATTGTTCAGCATCCTTCCCCTCTCAAAGGGGAGCCTGAGATTTCCCATCTTGGGGCCGACCAGCAAAGGTGCTCTAGCTTGTCATTTAACCTACCTTGAACTTCAGCTCCCACTTTCTTTGCCAAAGAAGAAAAGGCAGCTAGAGACTGAGGCCACAGCACAGATGTGTGACTGGCTCGTGGGGTGTCATCACAGGCTGCTTAGGGAAAGAATGCATGGTTTTGAAGCTACTGGTTCCAGATCAGACTTACGAATCAGAGAGGTAAAGAACAAATATGTGGGTGATCGGCTTCTAGTATAGGGCAAATCTACAAATATTGACCGACCACTCATTCTGTGAGGGGCATGGTAGTGATATACTACAAGCCTGAGAGAGAAACAAGGATTGATAAGATTCCTAAAGATACAGAGCTTGTTTGTGTTGGTTTCCACAAGGCGATTCTCGTGACCAGCCTGGTCACAAACAAACCATAGATCTTTCCTGCTCTATTTGCATTTCTTATTTACATGACTCTCAGCTTGCAGGAAAGGGAGGCTGGGTGGGACCATAGCTTCTGGATCCAGCTAACTTGGGTTTGTATCTTAGCCCTGCTGCTGACTACTTTTATAACCCTGGCCAAGTCTTATCACCTCTATATGCCTCAGTTTCCTCATCTGTAAAGAGGGAAAACGAGAGTACCAATTGTGGTTTGTCATGAAGATTAAATGAGATATTTAAAGTGCTTAGAATGGTAGCTGGCACACAGCACTCAAAAAGTATTAGCTCTTATTATCATGTCATAACAATCAGAACTTTTATTATGGAATACAAGCTTTACAACTAGCATTTTAGTAAATCAACACAGTAAAAACAATCATGTTTATAAAAAAAAAAACAGGCAACAGCAGGAGAAGGAATATTATTTTTAAATTGCAAAGACCTCATTTACAAGAAGCTCAGGAAATACGTTGGGTTCAAGTTCATTGTTTACATGCAGATAGGAGCCCAGTTGCCAATGAGTGTGTTTATCTACAAATAGCCAATTGACCCAAAATGAAGAAAAAAATCAGGTCATTAAACAAAGACGAAAATGATTTCTCGTATTAATGCAAATAAAAACAACAATAGATACATCTCTTCATATTTTTCTTCAGCAAAACTTAGAGCCTGTTTACATGGTTTTGAAAGGTTGTTTTCAAGGAGCTTGAACAAAAACTTCAAGTCCAACAAGAAAAGAATTTAAACTTAGTCCTGTTAGAGATGGTTGCTGGAAAGGTCAGCAGGGTTTTTGTAATGTGAACATCTCATCATTGCTTTCAAAGTAGCACTAACACATTCTAAACGCAAGATTGAGAAACAAAAGAACTGTCAGAAAAACTGACGATAAGGGCAAAAGAGTCATGAGACCCTCACAGCAAAATAATCATAGCATGCTTCTCTTTTGTTCTGCCATGAAGGAATCAAGGGTGTTAGGAAGAGGGAAGAATCTTTGACCCGAGGAAGAGCAGGCTATTTTTATCAAATCTAACTGTGTAAGCATGTCAGCATGTGACTTTTCTGTTTGTGGTTCTGATGGTAAGATATAACTCATCAGCTGAAAAGAGGCAAAAGAAAAAATATTTGTTGCTAAAATGGTTCTGTTTTTAGATCAGGGTTTATCAAACTCAGCGTTATTGACATTGCGCTAGATCATCCATCGTTGTAGGTGCTATCTATCCTGTGCATTGAGCAGGATCTCTTGTGTCTACTCACTAGGTGCCAGTAGAACCTGACCCGAATCTGCAGTTGTAAAGATCAAAAAATGTTGCCAGACATTGATAAATGTCTCCTGGGGGGCAAAAATCACAGCCCCTTGAAAACCACTGCTTTGGATGGTCTGACCCAGGTTAGACAATTTAGAGCAGGGCTTCCCAATTTATAGGGAAATATAGTTTTGAAAAAACTTCTAACCCATTGTGAACTGATACATTTTGAAATCAAATAAAAATGAATTATTTTAAAAAATAAAGTAACAAAAACATAAAATGTAAACCAATTCCTATAGTTAGATTTAAATGGAAGAAAATTACTCTGTAAAATTGGCAAAAAGTTTCCAAATGCTTACTCTCCCTCCGTTCCTGTGCTTATCTTATATGGACCAGTAATGAATAATAGACCAGCCCAGTCCTCAGTAGCACTAATATGGAAGAAATTAGACTTAAAGAGAAAGAAAACAATGTATTAAATCAAGTAATACTTGCAGTATACCGTAGTCCTCCCTTATCCATTGGGGGATACGTTCTAAGATCCTCAATGGATGCCTGAAAATGCAGATAGTACAGAACCCTAAATATGTTTTTCCTATACATACATATGATAAAGTTAATTTATAAATTAGGCACAGTAAGAGATTAACAACAATAATAATAAAGTAGAACAATTATAACTACTTTAATAAGTTATGTGAATTCATGTAGTCTCTCAAAATATTTTATTATACTAACCCTTCTTGTGATAATATGAGATGATACAATGCTTGTGTGATGGGATGAAGTGAGGTGAAGGACATGAGCATCGTGACGTAGAGTTAGGCTGCTATTGACCTGATTATACGTCAAGAGAAGGGTCATCTGGTTCAGGTGATCCTGGACCATCAAGACATGATAATGTCAGTGGTTGGTTGTCAAGAGCAAGCAAAGTTGATAGTTGGGGAAATTTAACATTTTTCGACCAGTGTTGGCAACTGAAAAAGTGGAAAGTGAGACCGTGGATAAGGTGGGGGTGGGGAGACTACTGCATTAATAAAATTATTGTCTTTATATTCAACTTTTTGTCATCTTTAAATTATGTAATTTAGGTTAGCTTTAGTGGTTTTTTTGGTGACTTCTATTTAATTTTTAAAAGGAGTGAATGCTTTTAGAAATCATGATCATTCATAGCTATTATTCATGGGAAAGTTGGCTATGAAGACTCCAGCTGAGATAACAGCATTTGGCTTTTAGATAGTGCATCATTTCTTTAATTCATGTTTTTCATTAATTCAACCTGTATCGGTTCAATCCACATTGCATTGGTCTGGGCACTGGGGATTCAAAGAGGAGCAAGGAAGAAATCCCACCTATGAGGGAGGGTAGTGGCCTGCAGAAGCGATACCCAGTGGGACTCAGGGCGCAAATAACAATCCACAGGGCAAAGCAGAGGAGACCGTGAGTGTATTTCTGGCGGAGGGTGCTGCATGGGAGACAGCAGCTAGTTATGACTCTTCCCGAGAACTAAAAGTAAACCATGGCTGGAGCTGAGAGTGGAAGGGGAAGAGGCAAGAGATGATGCTGTGGAAATAGTAGGGGTCAAATTATGAAGCTCTTGTCAGTCCTTGCTATGCCAGGTATGGTGCCAAGGACCAGTAGCAGTAGTGTCCTCTGGGAGCTTCTTGGAAATGCAGACTCTCAGGCCCCACCCCAGATCTGCTGAATCAGAATCTGCATTTTAACAAGAGCCCCAGGGGATCCATGTGCAAAACAGAGCCTGAGAGGCATTGCTCTGGGACTTCAGAAGGTTGGATTTTTGATTGGAGCCTTTATCCTGAGGGATGTGGGTAACTATTAAAAGGTTTTTAGGCACTGAAGGTTGGCCAAATCAATATCCTCAGGTAGTCTTGCCTGTCTTGGCCATAGGTACCAGGTATTTGAGCATGTAGCTCAATATTGATTTTCCCAAACTCCTTTGCGGTTGGAGAAAGGGCAGAACGCCTTAGTGGAAATCTACTGGGTGATTTTTGAGAAAGCTTCTGCTTTCTCGGTTAAAACAACAGGTGTGACTGACAGAGCCTTTGCCATTTCTTTCTGCCTTTAATGGAGATGTGATTCCTGGAGTTGTGGTAACCACCTTCATTATGAGAAAAAGGCCAGTGCTAGCCTTGACTTGTTGGACTTTAGAACTTAAGCCAGGAGGCATTCCCTCCAGACACTCACTATTCATTGGGTTTTTTGTTACTTGCAAATAAAAGCCCTCCTTTGACTAGCCCAAAACAACAAATCGTCTATGTATCACTCAGTATTATGTTTGTACATACGCACACAAAAATATTTAAATGAGATATATATTTACTGCCTTTTCACATACAGAAAAATTTAGCGATATGCAATCTAGGCTAGAATGATAATTGCTACAAAACACCAGGAAGTCTGTTTGCTGTCTTTGCCATTCTTGCTGCATGACTTCTATCCTCATGATAGTTGCTGAAACTTCACCCCTCACTTCTGCATTCCAGGTCGAAGGGCTGTGGGGGAGGAAGAAACTGTCCTCTGCCCTCAAGGTTCTTTTGGCTGGTCTGATCATTGAATCTGCATGAGACAGTCACAAGAGAAAGAAGCCAAATTTAATTACATACCCCACATACATGAGAGTCAGAGACCCCACATCCATGAGAGGTTCAGGTACAGAAATGAGGTACACAGGCATCGGGAGCTAAGGATGACGTAAGGTGGCTTGTAGCTTCAGAGAGGAGGATGGTCATGGCAGGACAGTAAGAAGAGCATTTATTCAGTAATGAGAAGTTTCTCCTGCCCTATAAAAAGGTCGGAAAAAGTTATTTCTGATAACTGTTATGGGCCAGGGCCCTAATTTAAATTCTTTAAGGGAGAGGTGACGGTTTCTCATGAGCCTGCAGGGCCTCGGTTACCTTCAGTTCAAAAGAATCCACATACCATAGAGGCACATCTTGGGGCGACTCGTTCTGAACCCTGACAAGACCACACCCTAATTTTTAAGGAGCCTGCCTTGAAATCCCAACCCACACTTCTACATGTAGCTCACTGACCAGAACTTGTTACATATGTACACCTTGCTGAGAAGGAGGCTAGGTAATGTATTTTTTTTCTGGGTTGCCATGTATTAAACTAAAAACCAGAACTCTATGACAAAGTGGGAGAAAATAGATATTTAATATACATATATCTGGAAGATTCCACCATAATCAGGTTTGCATTTCAGAAAAATTCTGATAGTGTAGAGAGCAAGTTATAGAGGAAAATGCTGAGAGGAAGGCAGACCAGGGATGAGGCAGTGGAATACTCTAGGGTAGAGACTGGAAACTACAGACCATATGGTAAATCTGGCCTGCCACTTGTTTTTTGTAAATAAAGTTTTATTGTAACATAGCGAGGCCACGCACTTACATATTGTCTATAGCTGTGTAGAGGAGGAAAAATCGTTTTACTTTTATACTTCTAGGTTCTTGTCTGAGACCCCTCTCTAATAAAAGAGAGATTAACAGGAGAAAAACAAAAGTTTAATAATATGTACCCCTCCTGTATACATGGGAGAGATCCAGGAAAACCGAGTCCACCAAATGGCCCAAGGCAGCACCTTAAACACCATCTCCAGCTAAAGACAAAGGCAGATGTTGGGGAGTGAAGGAGCCAGTTATGGGAGGTGACCAGGGAAAGGAGAAAACAAGGGTTAGGTTTGTTGTGCAGGTTTAACTTTGCGCCTTCTCCACTAAGAAGAGTTTCTGGAGATTTAGAGTCATCTTTCTCTTCCTGGTAGAGACACACAAATGGAGATTTCCCTTATGAGTGTAAATGTTCTTTACAAAAGGGTAAGTGCTACTTACTCTGTTTCCAGAGATTCTCCTGTGTCTGCTCTTTCTCAAAAATAATCAGCTCAAAGTCATCCTTATGCCAAAGAGGTGTGTTTGGAGTGGTGTATTCTGCTCGCCTTCAGCTGCTTTCTCTCTGACAGCAGAGTTGAGTAGTTTGGACAGAGACCGTCTGGACTTAACAAGGCCTAAAATATTTACTATCTGGCCCTTCACAGAAAAACTTGGTGGACTCCTGGCCTAGAGGAACAGCAAGCAGGGCGGGAGAAAAGCAGACACTCTCAGAAGACATCAAGGAGGTAGAAAGGGCCAGTGATTGTTGAACGAGGGGCATTTGAGGCAGAGTGGAGGTCTGGACTGAGAAGGCAGAATATTCCTGAAATCCTAAGCAGTGCCCAGAGCACTGCCTAGCAAATGCAAGTTTACATGGGATGGTGCTTGTGAGACTTCAGGTTTATCGTGATTTACAGTCCGTTAACTGAAGAACCAGAAAAAATAATGAAAGTTTGGAGAACTTGACCTTGATGAATAAAAAAATGAAAGGGGACTAGTGTTCCTTTGAAAAGAGAATGAACTTGGAAACAAAGTGTGAGCCACTGTGCTAGAAGTATATTTATGCTACTTGGCAATACCCAGTGATCTTTTTAATTTCATTTTTTGATGTTTAATAGTTAAAAAACATTTTTAAAGTATCAAAGAAAGAATTATACAACTAATGTAAGTCACAATGTTTTTGTTTTGATTCTTTATTAAAAATTTTTAATTTAAGTATAGTTGGAATGCAATATTAGCTTCAAGTGTACAAAAATTTTTACCTATAAAAAAATTTTTAGAGATATCATAAACTCATTTTTAAAAGTGGGGAAAAAGAAAAAATGGAAAAGCCTATACTCTGTCATTAGGTACATTGCCTGTTCAGTGTTTTCTCTTTTCATCCCCTGCAAAGAGTAAACATTCTATTTTAAATTACACTTTTCATATAGTTATATATACTGCTTTTTTCACTTAAATATATCATTTTTGTTATATGATCTTTGCATCATTTTGCATTCTGTTAAACAAAATTCAACAGTAACTTTAAAGATCTTATTGGCTTTATTCAGTGATTCATGTATCAGGCAGCATCCCATGTAGCAGACAGAAAGGAGCTCTGAGGAGCTGTACAAAATGAAAGACTTTTATAGGTAGAAGGGAGCGGGAAGAGGAAGTTATACTACGCAAAACAGAGGGTTGGGTATTGCAAGTTCGCTTTCCTTTAGGGAATGGCAGGTGTCTGTCAGGCAGATGACCCCACTAGTGCTGATCAGGCACTTCCTGATGGACTGGATTAAGATTCTATTTACGTACAAATCAAAACCACAATGAGACACCATTTCATACCTGTTAGAATAGCTGTTAACAAGAAGACAAGTAATAAATGATGGAGAGGATGCGGAGAAAAAGAAACCCTCATACACTGCTGGTGGGACTGCAAATTGGTACAGCCACTATGAAAAACAGTATGGAGGTTCCTCAAAAAACTAAGAATTGATCTACCATATGATCCAGCAATCCCTCTGCTGGATATTTACCCCAAAGACTTGAAAACTCATATCCAAAAAGATATTTGCACACCGATGTTCATAGCAGCATTATTCACAGTGGCCAGGACATGGAAGCAACCAAAGTGTCCTATGACAGATGATTGGCTAAAGAAGCTGTGTTACATATATACAATGGAATATTACTCATCCATAAGAAGAGATGAAATACTACCCTTTGTGTCAACATGGATGGACCTTGAAATAATCATACTAAGCGAAATAAGCCAAACAGAAAAGGTTGAAAATCACATGATATCACTTATATGTGGGATATAAACCTAAAAGCAACAAATGAGTAGGACAGTCAAAGACTCATGGACATGGATAATGGACTAGTGGTTACCAGAGGGGAGGGAGAAAAGAAATAAAATGTTAAAAAAGTATATAAATGTTAAAAAAAAAAAAAAGATTCCATTTCTGGGAGAGCCGAAACTGTAATTAAATCTCCATTTGGGGACATGGGTGTAGCATACGCAACTCCATTTTGGGCTTGTTTTGTTTTTAACAGCTCAAAACCATTCTGAACACTTATGGGAGGTGCCGAGATTTGCATAAACACATGTGAACTTCAAAGTTCCTGTATTTCCTAAGCCAGAAATAAATCCCTGACATAATATCCTGAACATCCCACCATCTACTCAAAGGGCTTTTGGGGCAGAGAGCTTTTTCCAATATAACCCAGCACTTTCTTGATTTGGGAAGATGGAATCTAATCTTGTCAGTAGCAAAGTCTGAGAGTTGCTTTTGTTCGGTGGCTATTTGTAGAACCTACTCGTAGATGTAAACTTGCCCTTTTACTCTTGTCTCCTTAAGGGTGACAGTGCTGCTATATGACACACACAACACTTCTTTCCCCTTCTGCCTTTCACTTATATTTCTTTGGGCTTAATCATAATCTAGAAGCCCTGGCCTTCTGTCTCATTCTGGGAATACTTGGTAGCTAGTCCTAGTTTTAGGAATCCTTTTTTAATGGAAAGAAAATAAAAGGACACAAGTTAGCAGAGTTATGATTTACCTAAAGGAGCTAAACAAGAAACCAATTTCATAGATCCAGCAAAATCCATTTAATTAGCACCCAAGTGAAGCGTACTCACTCAGGAGTGATTGCAAGGAGGAAGTCTGAGTAGTATTACCTGTTTCAAAAGACCATCCTACGTGGTAGAAAGTTGTAAACAGCACCTGTTGAGATGTCCCCTTTATATGTGCTCTAGAAAGCCTCAGAATGTTGAATAATTGGTCCCCAGAATATGCTCTGTTTTGTTAATGGGTTTTCAACATTAAACGAATCCATTAACTCTCAGGCACATTAAACATCTGAATTTATTTTGCAAAGCTGAATATCACAATTATTTTTGAAATGAGAGTAAACATAGAGCCATTTATTACTAGCGATCACGTCAGCAATTCTAACAACTGGACTCTACCAAAGGGAGGTCAGGGCACAACCTGCATTTTTTTTTTTTTTAACTGTGGAAGATGATCTCTGTACAAGATAAGCACAGGGGTATGGTATGGTTAGTGTTGTAAGCTGTTTGCCCTAAGGCATTTGTGTATTTTCATCCATTCAACAAATATTTAATGCCTCCCCTGCTTCAGATGCAACTTTTTAGGATGAGTTTTGTTAGACTAGGGTCAGCTATTTTCCACGTAAGCCTCTTAGACGTTTGTCTCTCCTCTCCTTCCTCCTCTAAAAAGCCCATTTTCTAAACTACTTCATCACCTAGCTCCCAGAATGAGACGTCTATGCAAGTGAGAAGGACAGGATTAACACTGGATCTGCAATCCAGTTTTTCTCAATCTGGGGACACACCACTGAGAAATGACCTGAGCAAATCTCATAGATTTGCTAATTAGACTACCTGATGATATTTGCTAATGGGGAGTCCTTATCGATGAAATGTGTTTGTCAGGATACACCAGGTCTGTATGGGACTACCTATGGCAAACGCACCTGGAATCTATGCATTCCTGGGTCCTGGCCAGCTGGAAAATGTCGGTGTCATCCATTTAATTATTAAAGTATAAAATGAAGACATTTTAAGACAAAAAGTCTCTTTTGATGAAAGTGATACCACGCATGTTAAATCCAGGCCAGGGCCACCCCACCTGAAGGCTGTGGTTCCCTGAGGATAGAGACCACATCTTACTTCTCTTTGTAACACTGTCCAGCATAGTACACAGCACCTGGATTTAACTCAATATACGTTTAATTCATTTTAAAGAATATACACTATTCCCTAACCCACTTATAAATGCCCACAAACTAGCTAGCAAACCCACAAAAGATCTTAACGGTTTCTCACCACACCTGTTGCCGCCAAGGGGATGAGAAGAGTGGAATAAAATGGAAAGGCCCTGAGGAAAAAGGACTTATGCTTTTCAAACTTTAATGTGCACGTGAGCCACCTGGGGACCGGAGATCTTGTCTACCTGCAGCTTGCGATGCAGCAGATCTGGGGTGGGCCCTGGGTTGGTCTGTCTTGCATTTTTAAAGTCTTGTTAGGCACTGCACTATCAGCATGACGTAGGTGCTTGTGAAAAATGCCCACTCTTTTGTCCCACCCCAGGCTTTTTTAAGTTGTGGCGCATTTTTATGGATTTCTGACTCCTTTGAACACGCTCTTTGAAAAGGTCCAAGGACTCTTTATTGATCTCTCTCCAAGGTTACCAGGCCCTACTTTAGAAGTAATATTTTCTTCAGTGCCTCTATATCTTCATCATAATTGATTGGATTTTCCAAGCTTATTGCTAAGGTGCGAGAAAACAGTGTTTTATCCATCCTACCTTTCTGAAACCATAAAACCTTGAACTTTCAGTCATTTAATTCAAGCCCTGTTTATTTAGTGACTGCCCGGCAAACAGTCTACCAGAGGGTGAGAAAATATAATATTGAATAATGAGTCCTGTGGGCAAGAAAAGGAATGTGGAAATTTCACCCATAATTAAGTCAAGGAAGATTAGATTCAATAGGTATAGAAAAGTGTGCCTGTGGTAAATCAAATGCACTTATATATGGGTAGTTCAGAGTCACCTTTTCTTCTCTCCCCTGAATCTTTAGCAAAAACATATATTAAGTTTAAGCCATGAAATGGAAGGATTCATAGGTACAAGTAGCCAAAAATCAGTGCCAGAACCGCTGAAATTCAAAGATTTAAGCGACTTATAATGGTTCAACTTAGGACTTTTTGACTTTACAATGGTGCGAAAGCAATACTCATTTGGTTGAAACCATACTTCACATTTTGAACTTCGACCCTTTCCTGGCCTAGTGTTATGCGGTACGATGCTCCCTCACGGTGTCAGCCACATGATCAGGAGGGTCAGCTACCAGTACTCTACAGTGTGCGATGTTGCCGGTGTGTTTTGGACGTTGTGTTCTGAGAACGTTTAAGGTAGGATAGGCTAAGCTATGATGTCAGTGGCTTAGGTGTATTAAATGCTTTTTTTTTAAAGATTGATTATATATTTAATGGTGACATTGCTTAACGAAATCCAATAAGTTTCAGCTGTACACTTTAACGGTAAGGCATATATATATTTATACTATGTGCTCACCTCCCATAGTTAGATTTCTTTCTGTCACCACATATTTGACCCCCTTTACCCCATCTACCTCTCCCTTCTCCTCACCCACTACCTGCTGGTAACCACTAGTCTATAGTCCGTGTCCATGAGTCTCAGTTTGCTTGTCCTGTTCATTTGTTGCTTTTAGGTTTATATCCCACATATAAGTAATATTATGTGATTTTCAACTTTTCTGTCTGGCTTATTTCGCTTAGCATGATTATCTTGAGGTCCATCCACGTTGTTACAAATGGCAGTATTTTATCTCTTATGGCTGAGTAATATTCCATTGTATATACATACTATGGCTTCTTTAGCCAATCATCTATCGTAGGACACTTTGGTTGCTTCCATGTCCTGGCCACTGGGAATAATGCTGCTATGAACATCGGTGGGCAAATATCTTTTTGGATATGGGTTTTCAAGTCTTTGGGGTAATTACCCAGTAGAGAGATTGCTGGATCATATGATAGATCAATTCTTAGTTTTTTTGAGGAAACTCCATACTGTTTTCCATAGTGTTAAATGAATTTTTGAATTAAGATATTTTCAACTTGCGGTGGGTTTATCGGGTCGTCATCCCGTTGTAAATCGAGGAGCATCTGTACCACTGGCATGAAGTACTCAGAATTTGTCTTCAGAGAAACATCAAGATGGAAAAGACTCAAAAAGGCAATATTAACACAGAGAAAGGAGGGCTGAGATGAAAGGATTATATGTAGTTATATCCAATGCTAGTCTGCCAATACTTAGAAAATACCATTACCTTTAAACATACCCACTTGCAATGTCTATAATAAAGTCCACTAAGTTAGGATTCTCAATGCCCTTGAGGTCTACTTGGATTTGCCCTTAGTGAAGAAATACCAACAAAGGCGGGTGTGTGTCCTGAAGATAATGACTGCCCATGGGCCATAATCTCTGGCCAAAGCTGTGTGTGGGTTGGCTGAAATCCTGCCAAGTGGAGAGAAATAATGGCTGGCTGTCCTGGTGAGCTTCCATCTCAGTGAGTCGCAAACATGTTTCACATATTTGACCAACCCACTGAAAGAGAACAAAGAACTATTGGTCCAGATAGGGGTTAAAAAAGAAGGGAGAGTCAGACATGCAATCTGATCTTGACCAGAATGAATTAGCTGTAGGGGATAAAATAGGACAAGGAAATACAAATCCACAGTAAGATCTTCAGACTGCAGGCAACTTTTAGTTAAAAGACACACTCCGCCATACTCCATTAATTTTACAAATAAAGGTTAGAAAATGAGAATATAAAGTTCTAGATTGGGCTTTATCAATAAATCTCCCCTTTTTTATTTACAAAGGTCAAGGCATTTTCACTTTGAAGCGTTACTTTTGGCTCTGACTTGAACCCCAGTTGCAGGCTGAGCTTATAGGCACACAGCGTCCCTTCAATGAGTGTTAAAATTCTCAACACAATGTTTTCCAAAACGTGTTCTCAGGATACTTAGTCCCCAGATACATCGCTTGGAAAGAGGATTCCGTGGTTTTGGAATTTTGGGAAATACATACTATTCTTGGAGATTTGTCATGTATATTAGTACACTAAAGATTCTGAAAAATTCTCTGGGGGAAATCTTTAATTTTGTTTAACACAGTGTTTCTCAAAGTTATATGACAATGGAAACCCTTTTGGCCCAGAGTAAACTATGGAATTAGTGTTTTAAGGGATATCCTTGGGGAAATGCTAGCCTATAGAGATAGGTGGAAAATGGCACCTAAGAAACCATTCTGCCGTGATTAGTGCCACAGTCATCTCTGCTTCACAAGCGTGGGAAGCTCCCCGCTCCTTCAACATTTGGGTGAGCTTGATCACTATCACGCTCTAGTGTCCATGACAGATGACAGGAAGAATGTCTTTGTGAGGCTTGGAGGAATAATGGCCCTTCTGACCTATAATTCCCAACCAGGCTGCAGACCACGTATTCTGTGTTCTTTGAGAACAGCCACTGTTTCTTTTATTTGCTCTTTTTCCTACCAAGTTATGTGCTTTACCTAAAGCTGTGCTTCGTTAATGTTAATTGATTCATGTACATGAAGGAAAAAAGCTAGAAACAAGGGGAAAGATGGCCTAGAACTTCAGTTCCCAGGAATGAATTCCTTCACCGTATGTAGGCTGAAGGCTCCACACATTTGGCAGGTATGTGCTAGGCTCTGGGGACTTGGTGTTGGGCATCATCCATTCCCTTGTGGAGTTTATAGTCTACTGAGGAGAAAGGCATTAATAAAAAGTCACACAAATATCTCAATAAAGTGCTATGAAGGAAACATGATGGCATCATGGGGACATCTAAAAGCGGGACCTGACCATATCCTTGGAATGAGACTTATCTTTTATTTCAGGTACAATTGACATATAGCATTACTAGTTTCAGGTGTACAACATAATGATTTGACATTTCTATATATTGTAAAATGATCACAATAGATCTAGTTAACTTCTGTCACCATACATAGTTATAATTTTTTTTTCTTGTGACAAGAAATTTTAAGATCTGCTCTTTTAGTAACTTTCAAATATGCAGTACAATATTATTAACTATAGTCGCCATACTGTATATTGTATCCCATGGTTTGTTTGTTTTATAACTGGAAATTTGTACCTTTTGACCCCCTTTGCCAATTTGGCCTACTCCCACCCTCTGCCTCTGGAAACCAACTTGTTCTCTGTATCTATGAGCTTGTTTGCTTGTTTTAGATTCCACATATGAGTGAGATCATACAGTATTTGTCTTTCTTTGTCTGACTTATTTCACTTAGCATAACGCCCTCAAGGTCCATTCATGTTGTCGCAAATGGCAAGACTTTATTTTTTAATGACTGAATAACTCCTCTGTGCATGTGTATGTATATGTGTGTGTACATATTCTCTTTATTCATCCGTTGGTGGACACTTAGGTTTTTTCCATGTCTTGGCTATGGTAAATAATACTGCAATGAGCATGGGGGTGCAGATATATTTTTGAATTAGTGTTTTCATTTTCTTCGGATAAATACCCAGAAGTGGAATTGCTGGATCATATGGTAGTCCTATTTTAATTTTTTGGGGCACCCCATGTTGTTTTCCAGTTTACAGTCCCATCAACAGTGTACAAGGGTTACTTTTTCTCCACATCTTTGCCAACAATTGTTGTTTGTTGTCTTTTTGATAATAGCAATTCTAACAGATGAGAGGTAATATTGCATTGTAGTTTTGATTTTCATTTCCCTGTTGACAAGTGATGTTGAACATCTTTTCATGTATCTATTGGCCACTTGTTTGTCTTTCTTTGGAAAACTGTTTAGATATCATATTGTGTGCTCTTTGCTATTGAGTTGTGTAAGTTTTTTATGTATCTTGGGTATTAGCACCTTATCAGATATGATTGCAAATATTTTCTCCCATTCTATACTTTGCCTTTTCATTTTGTTGATGGTTTACTTTGCTGTGCAGAAACTGTTTAGTTTGACATAGTCCCACTTGTTTATTTTTACTTTTGTTGCTTTTGCTTTTGGTGTCGAATCCCCCAAAAAATCATTGCCAAGACTGATGTCAAGGAGCTTACTGCCTATATTTTCTTCTAGAAGTTTTATGGTTTCAGGTCTTACATTTCAGTCTTTAATTCATTCTGAGTTAATTTTTTGTATGGCATAAGATAGTAGCCCAGTTTCGTTCTTTTGCACGTGGCTATCTGGTTTTCCCAACACCATTTATTGAAGAGACTGTCCTTTCCCCATTGTATATTCTTGGCTCTTTTGTTGTAAATTAATTGATGATTTATGTGTGGGTTTATTTCTGGGCTCTCCATTCTGATCCATTGATCTATGTGACTGTTTTTATGTCACTACCATACTGTTTTGATTACTGTTGCTTTGTACTATAGTTTGAAATCAGGTACCATGATGCCTCTAGCTTTGTTCTTCTTTCTCAAATTTGTGATGGCTATTCAGTGTCTTTTGTGGTTCCATACAAATTTTAGAATTATTTTTCTATTTCTAATTCTATTTAGAATTGTTTTTTTCTGTTTTGCCATTGGAATTTTGATAGGACTTGCATTGAACCTGTAAATTGTTTTGGATAGTATGGACATTTTTAACAATATTAATTCTTCCAATCAGTGACCACAGAATATCTTTCCATTTGTGTCTTCAATTTCTTTCCTTAATATCATAATTACCTGTGTTTCACCTCCTTAAATTTATTCCTAGATTTTTTTGATGCAATTGTAAATAGGGTTGTTTTCTTAATTTCTCTTTCTGGTAGTTCATTATTAATATATAGAAACATGAAATTTTGCATATCGATTGGGTATACTGCAAATTTATTAAATTCGTTGATTAGTTCTAATAGTTTTTTGGAGGAGTCTTTAGGGTTATCTATATGTAATATGATGTTACAATACTATTTTGAATAAAAGTGGTGAGAGCAGGAAGAGAGAGACTGTTTTTGAGCATATGATGGGCTGAGAGCCATTGTGAGGAAGTGAAGGTAGAATGTTGGGATGGAGGAGAATTCCAGGCAGAGGGATGAGACCAGACCATAAAGAGGAATAGAGAAGGGGAAATGAAGCAGAAAACGTAGGCAAGAGCCAGATCTTTCAGAGCTTGTAGGCCAAATTAAGAAATTTAATCATGGACAAAGCACCATGGAAGCTACTTAGGGCTTTAATCTGGAGTAATATGATAGGCTGTACATTGTCAATGGGTCCTGAATATCCTTGAATGCAATATGGAGAATAAAATTCAGAAAGTCAAAGGGGATGTCCAGATACTTCCTGAGATTGTTGCAGAAGTTCAGGTGACAGATACTGTAGATTGAAGAGGGGCTGGCAGTGGAGAGGGAGAAAAATAGGGGAGGGCCCTGTGGGGTCAAAGATTAAGGTCAGGTTTGTAGCTGGTGTAAATGGGGAAGATCATGAGTTGTTTTTGACATTTTATACTGGATAGCTGGAATTGCTGAGTTGATGGTAGATACATATGTCTAGATTTAGAACATGGAGGTCTGGTTAGAATATTCAAGGGTTAATGGCTTGCTGATACTCATCGTAGCCCTGGGTGTGGGGGAGATTGCCTATGGAGAAAAAGGAAAGAGTGCCCAGTTCTAACTTTAACATCTTAAAGTCTTGGTGGAAGAAGATGAGTCAGTAAAAGACACTAAAGAGTATCAGTGGGAGAAGAACAGCAGGAGTTCATTGTCCCAGAAACCTGGTGGTTGGCACAGCCAAATGCTGCTGTAAGAACTCACTTCAAATTCAGGCCAAAGCAGTTGCGTTGATGAAGTGACAAGGAGGTCTTGCTGGACCTTAGCAAATATGTTTTGTTAGAGTGATGGAAATAAACATTAGAATGGATGACAGAACAGGGAACAAGATGGAAGTGGAGATGTGGTGAACCCTTCCCAAAGGGGTTTATCTAAGAGGAAGATCAGATTTCTGTTCTGATTCAGCCCTATGTGAGCAACCTCATTTATATCTGGTTCTCAGTCTTAGAATCAAGAGGGTCTACTCCTCTCGACATATATAGAATGGTAGACATGAATGTATTCCTTTCATTCTCAATTCTCCTGTGCCTTGTAAGAGAATCTGGATGATAGAAATTCTAAAGATACTACCCACACACACATGCACATACCACACATACACATCACCCACCCCAAATACAAATCAAATACTCAAATACTTTCTCTGGTGTTAAAAATTAGGGTTGGATTCACCCAGATATGGGTTACTATGTCCATCTGTATTGTAGCACCTTCCTAATGAATTTTCAGGGGGAATTCTGACTCTATTTCATTCTACCCTAAGCACTGACTTTAGAATATAACTCCTCTATAAGACAAACATCTGCTTTTAATGACTAAGATCTTAAGCAGTTTAAAAGACCCCAGAGCAGTAAATACTGAATTTGCAAGGAAGCATTGCTTTTTACATCAGTTTCCTTTTACCTTTCCTTTTTAACAACTTATCGGTCAGCCACATTAACAAAAAATTAAAATTAGTAAACTGTCATACTATTGTTATTTCCCCTAATAATAACCTCCTCCCTCTTCCTCCCCAAAGGAAGTAGCTGGAGTCACAGAGTTAGAATATTGGAAAAATACCCCAAACACACTTCTGACATTTAGTTTATGACTGCAAAGAGTGATTTGGTATTTGACTCAAGTAGCTCAAACACATTTGCCTCTTAGTGAGCAAAAGCAGTTCAGGGCAAATTTAACTGCAAATAGTTAAATTTGTTAATTAAGTTCTACTGAATGAGTCTGTATGATAGTTTTAGAGTGAAGGTTTGATGCAGAAAAGATAGAGGAGTATTGGAGTGGAAACGACAAATGATTCACTTCTTTGTTATAGTCCCAGATCCAGCAACAGGGGACAGGCATAATATTAAGAGTTTTGAAGTTTCTTATAGTCAGAAACAACAATAAGTACACACATAAAGAGAAAGTGAAATTAAATCTGAATTTGTGGGGCAATATCATGTCCATGAAGAAGGACATTTTTGGATGACTTTCAAAAACGAATGAGGTTTTTCAACACCTACATACATACAGAGCTCTAAAATGACCTGAAAATTTGCAGGGGACTTTCTGGGGTTTGATCCAAAGAAAACTGAACAGTGTAGATGCTGGGCATCATGTTGCAAGTCTCTGTAAGAAGAAGACTTTTTTTCTTATCGTTTTAATGTTTTTGCATAGCTATCTTCCCAGAACATTTTTATGTCCAAGAAAATGAATCTAACTAACTGAAGTGAATGGATTATTCTGAAAGAAAAGGGAAAGTTACAAAAAACGTATTGATTTTTACTACAGCTTTGTTTACAAAAGCACACAATTACCGGAAGTCCCCTTTGCCCTAACACATTAACTTATTGTGAGAATGCTTCTCGGGGGTTTTTATGATTAAATGTTTAAAATAGTGGCAACATACTTTCCATTAATAGTTGATTTATAAAAATTTGAATACTTGCGTGCACTGAGCCTATGAGACTGGAGAAAGCCAACTGGGATAGAGACACTATCTAGACATTCTAGTCTATTTCCTTTCATGCGGAGGATGTCTATGAATTCAAAGCAGTCAGTCAGACTGGGTAAGGTTGAGTTCAGTTCTCTGACCCTCTGTTTCCTGGATTAGGTTTGATGAGTTTGCAGGTCCCACCCAACACCCTATATAACCTCTGCCCTTGAGTAGGGGCCAGAGCTAGTGAATGCAATGGGATTGCACTCTTATGATTTAGGTTAGCTTATACCGCAGAAGGGATTTTGCAGATGGTTCTTAATCAGTTACCTTTGAGTTCATCAGGATCGTCCTGGGTGGGCCTGACTTAATCAGGTGAGCCCTTAAACAGAACTGGGCCCTTTGAAAGAAGAGATTTGAAGGGGGAACAGTTATGTTCTGAACTGCTTATACAGGGGTTAACATAGCGAAGACCTGGGAGTGGCCTTTAGGAGTTGGGAGCAGTCCCTGGCTAATAGCCAGCAAAAAATTGAGGACCTTAGTCCTGTAGCCACAAGGAAATTCAGCCAACAACATGAAGCCACTTGGAGGTGGATCTTTATCCAGCTGAGCCTCCAGGGAGGATGCAGTTGGCTGACAGCTTGATTTTAGTCTTGTGAGATCTTGAGCAGAGAACCCAGCCATGCTGTCCTGGGCTCAACATATACAAACTGTAATTTGTGTTGTTTTAAGACACTAAATTTGAGGTAATTTGTTATATGGCAATAGAAAATTTATATGTTCGATATTATTGAACACATGACTCCTTGAGGTCACTAGACTTATGGCTGAGACAACTAGTAGTGACACACGCTACTAGCTGTCCTTTTACAGAGTGATGGATAAACCTCTCAGAAGGTTGATGCTGCACACCACACTCTTCATCAGAGTAAATAGTATGTTAACCAGTACCTTTCAAACCTTTTTCCAAGTAAGGTCTGTGGATAGCTGAGAATACTAAGAAACTTACTTTTCCAGCCAAGAGTTTTGAATGGCTGTTGTGTTTTGTCACTTCTGCATCTAGTCAAGTTTAGGGGTGCCAAATGCCTGCACAGCTGAAAATCTGTGTATAACTTGGATTCCCCCAAAACCTAGTGACTAATACCCTGCTGTTGACCAGAAGCCTTACTGATAACATAGTTGATTACTATATTTTGTACTATATGTATTATGTACTGTATTCTTACAACAAAGTAAGCCAGAAGAATTAAAATCATAAGAGAATATACACTTACAGTATTTATTGAAAAAAATACGCATATAAGTGGACCCATGTAATTCAAAGCCATGCTGTTCAGGGGTCAACTGTATTGTCTTCTCTTCTCCTGCTGTTTAGTGAAGGTAAAGCTTTCAGACCTGTGCTTTCAACACTTGAACCTATTACTCAGACGTGGCAGTTCTGGGTGCTTGTAACAGATGAGCATGGACTTGAGATACTAGTTCAATGCTTGGCTCTGAAACCAACTAACCATATGACCTAGGGAAAGAGAATTACTATTTGAGCCCTTGGATTCCTTATCTGTAGGACACAAGCTCTTATGATGTATTCCCAGACTGTTCAGGACAAAAGAGCATGCACTGGTAGAGTTTTGAGGACCAAACTCTCCCTCTATAAAGATTTGAAAATGTGCATATATCTTGGCCCTATGGGTCCGGGAGATGTTCCTCTATGTTCTTGCCAGTGGAACCAATTGTCTCAAATACTTTAACATGCCTCTGCATGGCAGGGGACATGATGAGTGGGGCAGGGAAGGGAAGAGAATCTTTGGACATTACAAGGAGGTAATTTTGTTCAATGTAAGGACAAAGTTATCATGAAGATGCAGAAGATCCTGTGATATTTTTATTGAATTGTTACAGATTTAAGGGGAAATGGTTATAGGTGGAGTGTTGCAAGATCAATTCTGTGTTCCTGTGTGTGGTGTTTGAAGGGGCTGTGGGTGCGATGGTGGAAGGAAACATCTGATTGTGTCTTCCTCAGACCGGAAGGGGTCATCCTTCACAGCAGTCAAGGTAGTTGAGCATCACTGGCCTTGACAAATGCATTACTTCCTCTCACATTCCTGGAAAGTAGTACTATGATCGTCAGACTTACTGAGGGATGAGGAAACTGAGGCTGAAAGAGGTCAAGTAACATTCCCAAGTCATACAGGTAGCAAGTGGCAGGCAGTCATATTTTAAAGCCCTCACTCCTAACCATCATCACCTCAGATGGAACAAATGGGAGGACTTCCGTTTTGTCCTCTTGGGCCAGGGAGAAGATGGCAGCCCCATGCCTCTGTGGGCCCATCAGGACGCCTCAAGTTGCTGGTGAACATTTAGGGGAGAGAGATAAGAGCTCCCCAGAGCTTGTTTCCTAGAAAAGTGTGTCTTTTAGGAAAGGAGACCACACCCGCACTGTCCCCAGTATGTGTGCTGCCTGGTGGATCACTCTTCTTTGTAGCTCGGTTTTGATTTTCTCTGCTGGTTGTGTATCTCTCCCTCTTTTTCAGTTTAGAAGATGGACCTGTCCTATTCATTTTTTTGGAGCAGTAGCTGCCCTTTGGCTGGAGTGTCTTCTGGTAGCAAGGGGACCACACCAATAATCCCTGGTGCCTCTCCCCTTTGACCGCCCCTTCCCAGCAACGCCAGTGCCTCCTCACAGGGACTGCCTTCCATGTGCCCAGCAGCCAGATGGGATGTGTCAGCCCTGCATCCTGCTGGCTTCCATCAGGCAGGAAGGTGAGTGGGCAGGGGGATGGTGAGGATGGGGAGGACGTGAGGCAGCTCTGCCAGTCAGTTTCATGGTGGAGTCCCCAGCCGTGACAGTGAGTCTGACGTTAAGTCCAAGGAAAACAGAGCTCCAATGAAGAGCAGCCAGACCCTGACCCGGGGGTGAGGAGAAAAGGGACACACTAAGGACAGGTCACCTGATAATACAATTGCATCTCTGGAAGCTTGCAGGGCTGTCCTTATAAAAATGCAAAGCAAGTCTAAAAAAATTAATGTGATTTTTAAAAGGTCAGAGTGAGTGTGAACATTGACTTTAAGATGCTTTATCAATTAGAGACCAGAGACTTTTCCTGATGATATTTATTTCATAAATGCAATTATTTTTCTAAAACATATTAAAATAGAAAACATTCTTTTGATCAATTTATACAAAGAAAATACCAATATAGTAATAAAAATACTGAAAATATATGAAAAGCACCAGAACATTAGAGAAATTACACTGGCAACAATTCTAGGAATATATTTTTTTGCAATTGTACAATAAAGTGCTATTAAATCCAGTCAAAATTAGTGGCAAGATATAAAAAGTTATGGTATTATTAAGAAATCTGAGGCTAGGTTCCCCAGCAATTGCATCTGTAGGCTACTTGCAGATCGAACTAATGAGATTAATGTTTTCATGCAAAATCTATTCATTTCCATCTTCAAGTGAAAACAATCTAAATGTTGACACTTGGTAATCTGGTCATGAACAGGTAATGATGTGATTCGAAATAAAATTATGAATTATAGAGTACCCAAAATACTAATCCTACAAATGTGATTAAATAAAGTCAAATAAAGACAGAATAAAATCGAATGCAAATATATGTGATTATGACAAGCACAAAAGTTTGGATGCCTTTGATGTTATAGTTACTTTTCAGTGACTTCACTGTCACATTTAATAGACACAAACATTAACAAGATATGTTAATAAATTCAACTGGCCAGACGTCAGGGAAGCAAATTTTAGTAAGCCAACGTAATTTTCATATGAAACATTAAAGGGACACTGTTAGGACAATACATTTCCAATTTGGACTATTTCCTCATTTATTTGCTGAGGAACAAAAGACACATACTGGGATTAAATTAAGTTAAAGCCGGAACTGTAACATATAAGGGGACGACCTCGCTGTGCACACACAGGGAGGCAGTATGGATAGTACTTAGGGTGGGCTGCAGTCACTTTCACTTCTGGAGTTGGCAAACTGAAACAGAAAAACCCAAATTAAGACAAAGCATCAGACCAGTGTCCTTTTAAGGTTTTATTTCCTAGGCCAGTTTTGAGGGGGCTCTATTTAATCATTTTTCATAACTCAATTTTGGAAGCATCGACTTCTCCAGATGAAAGTCGCCTACACTGCACCTCAGAATATTAAGAAAAAAAATCTCCAAACATGGCTCAATCGAAACTCACAATTTATTTTACAAGCAGACTATTTTTTCTTTCGTATAAAGTAGATTTACACATGAACCAATATGGACTGAAAATGGACGTATTTATGAGGAAAACAAACTAATTTCATTTGCCCCTACTCCTGCAAGGTGTTTCTTTTCAGGAATTTCGGAATGATCCTCGGTATTACTGTGACGAAGGCAGAGTATCACGCAAGTCACTTAGCCCAGGCATGAAGGTTTTATAGTTGGTTACGAATTACATTTTTCACTCTTAAAAGGACAACGAATGTTCGAGTTTCAATTTTTCTTTTTTGTCCTTCATCCTTATAGATTACTCTGGTCTTTTGTCACGTTTCCTTTTCTTGGCTGACTCTAACAAGGAACTGAAATGTAAACGAACAATACTGCTGTGCATCTCAAAAACTAACTTTTCAAAAACCTTTAACTCTTTTCATTTAGAAAAGAGGGTAAAGAGGGTGCAATAGAGGATCAGGCTTTTAGAATAAATGAAGCAAAAGGCTCAGGCTCCGGCCATAGGAGCAACGTGAAACGGCATAAAAAAAGACTAGAAAGTGGGACAGAAAGTTCTCTCTGCATATCACTAAAAACTCAAAGAAAATCCAACCAAACTTAGTTTCCCAAATTCTGAGAGTGTTCATTAAAAAGTCCAAGATTAATGAAAGGCCGGTTGTTAAGGAAGACATGTAAGAAACAAAGGCAAAAGGTGGTTTGGCATTAAATAGTTTTACATTCCCAAAGAATATTGACTAGTTTCTGGAAGTAATTCTCAAAATTACAAAGTCATAATGACAGAAATTACTCTATTTTTTGCCCCTCTTATACATGTTCTATATACACAGTATAGAAAAGCTAATAAGTTGGCTCAGCTGTAATAATTATGTCATAAAAAAAGCAGATTACACTTTTTGGCTGCAACAAAGCATGTTATACTTTTCAGTTCAGCTCATATACACAGATAAAACTTAAGCTTTAAAAGTATTCAAATCAAAAGGAAAAAATAAGTTATGCCTCAACTATTAATTTACACAACGGATATGCCTTACTTGAACTACTAGCTTAATATGCTTTTATGATCAATTTCTTCAGTGTTTCCTTATTCTAACAGTTTATTTTCAAGACATGTATCTATTTCCCTGTGTTGCACATTTCTTTTTAGGAAGCACTCTGTGTGACGCTGTTAGTAGCATGGTGGAGATGTTCTGGGTCTTAACTTTTTTCAACTAATGGACAAAAGAGCCATGTACTCTACTGAGCACCACTTCTTTAACTGTACAACAAATAGAAGAAAGAGATGACAAAAGCAAGCGAGAGCACTGTTAAGGCAAGCAGCAGCTGCTGGAACCAGATACAACGCTGAACTTGGTCTTCGAGCTTCCTATTGCTTTCTAGTAAACGATTGAGCTAAAGAGGGAAAAAGGATGAAAGAGTTGTATCAATAAAACAGTACATTAATCATGTGAATGACAAACAGGAATATTAGAAATCCAAACATTTACTCTGAAAGGCTGGGAGCTGGAAATGCAATGGGGAATTAGATTTGTTTGGGGAACAGACCTGTTACCTGCTTCCTCTCGTTTTGAAGAGGTCTAACTTTCTTGTTGAAAAATGAGCAAGCACTTCCCGGAAGTACTGAAACTAGCTGCGCAGAAAGAGAGCCCCGCCCCCAACTCCATCTTTTTAAATTTTACATGAACTGCATGGTACGTTTCCTATGGGATCAAATTTTCTGATTACTCCCCAAAGCACTATGTGCTTTGCTATATGGTCCCTAATTCAAATTCGAATGGCCAGGGCTTTTAAAAAGTTAGTAGATCTCTAAAAGTAACTCACTGCTTACCATTTCTGATTTGGCCTCCCTTCACAAAGAGAGCATTTCTGTCGTGTCTATGCCAGAGGTTTTCCTTACATCAGTGGGGAAAAATGGATTTCTAATGTTAATTAGCATAAAGAACTTTGTTTTAGTTAGGAAGAACGAACACTTACTTGTAGACACATATCTTCACTGGTTTTATCTGACACGTTAAAACTACTATCTTTTAATGTAAGAGTGGTTGGTTTACTGCTCTCGACAATATGGCATCTTAACCTATGAAAATCCAAAGGAAACATAACTTAAAATTTTTAATGATTTTTAAAAAAATAAAAGTAAAATGTAAAACAGGAAAACCACAGAAATATATGTAATGCAGGTGAAAGTACTCATTCCTCTCCCCAGATACACCTAAGGTAGCAGTCCCCTTATCTCTGAAGGGAACAGAATTTTTCCATTCCAAAAATGCCTCTTTGGCATAAGGATTATCTGGAGCTGATTATTTTTAAAGAAACAGCAGACACTGGAAAACCTGCGAAAGAAAACCTAGTAGAAGTTACCCTTCTGTAGGAGACATTTACACTTCTAAGGGAAATCTCCATTTGTAAGGGTGCCTCACTCGAGTAGAAGTTACCCTTCTGTAGGAGACATTTACACTTCTAAGGGAAATCTCCATTTGTAAGGGTGCCTCACTCGCTCTACCAGGAAGAGGAAGGTGACTCAATCTCTTGAATGGCTCATCAATGGAGAAGGTAACGACCTAAATCTGTATAACTGTGCCTTTCCCGATAACCTCCAAAACCAGGCCCCCACCCCCAACATCTTCCTTTGTCTTCTGCTGGAGATGGTGTTTAAGGTGGCGCCTTGGGGTATTTGGGGAGTTTTACTGTTTTCAGAATCTCTCCCATTCTTACAGGAAGAGTACCCAGTATTCACTTCTGTTTGTTTTCCTTCTGTTAATCTTTGATTTGGAGTGGGGGAGTCTCAGCCAAGAACCCAGAAGGGTAAAAGAAAATTACTTTTCTCTTCTACAGTTTGGTGACCTATCATGGGACCTGCTGAGACCCCATACTGGCTTGGGAGCCTACAGACTGGATCTTGAAAAACTGGCAGAAGCCAAGGAAGGGTAAGAATTCTTATCAAACTTAGCTCTTGCAAATCTTACTCTAGTGCAGGCTGAGAGGGGAAGGGAAAAGTTTCACTGTGTCCTTTCCTTTCTAAATTTAGATTAGAAGGAGAAATATTTGAACTAGTTCTTTGGGGACAGTGACTTTAGTAGAGGTTTTTGTTATGAGTGTTCTTTGTTTCTGTTGATCCTTTTTCCTCCCAGAGGTGCTCACTGTTTTATGGCTCTCGTGTCATTTGTCATAAGGAGGAGAACCACAGGCCCAAAGAGGTTTTCCTTTCATCTTGTTCTATGTCTTAAGAGCCTGGCTTTGTGACTAGTGAGAATGTTCTCTCTGGTGTCTGCCAGCTGGAGGATGGATGTGTCCGCATGCATCTGGTGGCCAGCCGAATAGGCTTCGGGATCTGAGACACAAAGTGACAAGCAGCATTCTCTTTGACTGTGCCAGCTCCCATGAGAATTTGTCATAAGAGGTCCTGGTCCCTAAGGTCTTTGTTGTCTCAACCTTCATCTATCGTAAGTGCTGAAAAAGTGCCATTCCAGTAGTACATGACCAGTGCGTCTGTGACTAGAGGCATCTCACGTTCTTGGGGGAAACCTGAGACACTTTTGCACTACACCATTCTTGCTGCCTGAGACAATGAAGGGTTTTGCTTTTATGCTAATTCTGGAGTGAACTTTCTGATCTTGTGAGGACTACATTTTTGAACCCTTTTTCGGGAGAACTCTTGTGTCTGTGGTTAGGCCATAAAAAAAAAAAAGGCTTATTGGTTCGAGTTGATATGGAGATTAATATAACATCCTACCTGTCAATGGCCAGACAATAGATCCTTTGAATTGAAAAACCTTCTATGTTTGGAAAGTGGAGAGCTTTCATCCTAAAAAATTCTTACTGGTATCTCAGAAAAGACCGAATTAAAAGGAGGACACGAAAGAATATGGTGGCTAACAAGGGACTGCCTTAGCCAGATGAAATGACAAGGCTCTTTTGCCCTCCACTTTAAGAAGGTATTTACCGAATTCAGAGAAGAGTTAAAAGGTCAGTGGCTATTCAGTCGCTACTCACAGGGCCCCTGACAGACTGCTAAGGGGTATTCTTCCCACCCATGATTATACTGTAGTTATCAGACAAGATCTGTGTTTTGACACATCCAGATTCTTATAATGGCCTGTAAGCAAGTGTCTGCTATTAGCAACCATCTTGAGAAACTCTAGTTCTCATTCACCTGGGTACCCTACAGCCTCACAGAACTCAGGGCCCACACTAGATGCCTCAATGTTTGCCAAACTCTGGAAGGAAATAATGTCTGCACTGCCCATATAGGCACATTTTTCTTTCGATCCTTCCCACTGCATTGGAAGGCCTGTGAGTAAAAAGCATACCTGTGCTCCATCACTTTGTTTCTAGGAATTTCTTTCCAGAACTGAGCCAATTCTGCCGGGCCTGTGCCAGAGGACTGTTCCATTTCTGCAGCCATTATCAAAAAACGGTCTTGGACAGAGACTGTTAAACCTGCATTCCAAAAGGGCAGCTTATCATATAAACAGGAATCTTTATAAAGGGTTAGATATGTGGCTTAAGGTACTATTCTGGAAAAAAACATTAAGGAAAAATAAGAATATGAAACTCCCATAAAAAGGAAAAAGTTCTAAAAATGAAGACTTCTTTTTTGAAATTCAATTTCAACTGGCATCAGCTTAAACAATTTTACTCAATTTTTTAATGCTGGGAAGGGCTATAGAGACCCATTTGCCCATCTCATTTTACACGTGGGAAAGCATGCTTAAGTGCAGTGAAGTGACTTGCTGACACTTAATTTCTAGATTCTAGTCCAGCTCTGCTGAATCACCGCCCAGCCCCAGGTCCCTCCAAGCCACTACACCCCACTGTGGTCATCAAGGGATAACTTACCCCCATGGGGAGACACAACTATGTCAACTGATGCGCCAGGGTCACAGCTGCTGTTGCTGGGCTTGACTCTGTATTTTTCTGGAGCAGTTGTTCTCACCTGTTTATAAATACAGTAGTCACATAATAACCTTTATGCTTTCTGGGGGAAATGGTTTAAGAAGGACTTTTAACAAAATCAGCAGTTAATAATAACCTGCATTTACAAACTAAGCTTGGTGGTTATGCATAGAATGTCTTACTCCCCCAACAGGAAAAAAGCATCTCGAGCTATTTAAAAAAAATATTCATTCATCTTTTAAGTCCAATCGTCACTCAGTCTTCCTCTTAAAAAAAAAATTACTCCATCTGTTTAGATAGTTATTCTGTCTGCTCATTGCCTGAATTTAATGATACACATTCAAAAAACTGAATGCACATTAGAACACGGTACAATAGTTAAAAAAAAAAACAGATAATCAAAGGACATCCAGACATCTTAGTGGTTAAATTTAAATAGATGATTTAAGGAAATAACACCTACAGTAGGGGATGGTGGTAGGCTCAGTCTTGTTATGCTTAATGCTTCTGTGTCAGGTTAGTACCCAGTATAAACTACACTCCTAAATATATACTACCTTGGGGAAACATACATTCGATTTTATAGTTTTATTTCCTACTGTCGTGATAAATCATTCATATAATGAAGTGATTTTCCTTTTTCTTTTTAAATTTACAACAAATGTTAAACCCTGGGATTAATTTGGGCTTTATTTCATGTCATATGGTTAGAACTAGCAGGGAGTATAACATGCCTAAAAATATCATAAAAACGTTGTCTAAATTCAAAATTATCAATCTTTCAATTAAAATGTCAAAAAAAGTCTAAAATCATTTCCCATGTCAAATTTTCACACACGATTTATTCTCTCAGAAATTTACCTTAAATGCCACTATGTTTTTAGTTACATTTGTCAACACTACTAAAGTTTTCTTCTCTCCAGATTCTGTACTTCCAAAATACAGTTCTTCTGCTGGGCTAAGTGGTGACAAAAACATAAGTTGTTTGTATTACTCAGAATAAACGACAATGTAATCATTAACTTGAAGAAAAACATCGGTTATTATTTTACACTTGTTTCTATAAAGAGATTTCATCAAAAAGACAAGATTACAAAATAATTACCTAATATATTTTGTATTTTAATCTTACTGATTCAATGCATGCTATTTAAAAAGTCCTATGGTTTTGCCAAGATCAAAAGCAAAGGAGGAAGGAATAGAGAGAGAGGATAAGAAAGATTCTGAATTAGTCCTATAATCAGCACCACCTTAAGGAGCATTTACTTAAAACTCTTGGAAAAATGATAGATAATAAAGCAAAGAAGGAATTGCTGCTTCAGCTTTACCTAATTACAAACAGATTAGAATAGGGTGTATTTTTATACACCAACAGAGAAGAGCATTACTTAAAAGGAAAGATCGTTAGAGATGTATTCAAGTAAGAGAATAATTTTTTTACTACGTAAAAGCTTTTTCTCTGTAATAGGGAAGAAGAAATATAAAGACAAAAATAAAATCTGGGGTGGGAACTGCAGGAAGAACTTGTCAAACAGTAAAATCAGTGAGCCTCAAAATGCAAATGTTACTATTTTTGGCCACTGTAATGCCCGTGACCTAAAATGAAAACAAAAAGACTCCAGCTAAGTTTGTATAGTTTAATTACGTAAGCAGAACTGTAGCAGGTGCTTTCAGACAATGGGCAGGACAGCGTTTTTGTTTCAGATAAAAAGGTGAATTTGTCAGATAGCACTTGACTTTGAGATACATCTGTAAATAGATTCATGTTCCATCTGGAATGTCTTTATCTCAGAGATGTTTGTTCATCTAGAGAGCACACAGTTTTAAGGATGTGCTCTCCCAATAGGGCTTTGCCCAGCTTTGGACAAGACTGTAAATGAGCATGGTCGCTGGCTGCCTTTTAGGACTCAATCTGAAATATGCCATAGAGAAGACAGGAAGGTTTTGGATCTCAGAAGTGCTCTCAGTGACCAGCAGAAAAGTCGTGAGAAGCTCTGGGGTGAGACATAGGTTGGGTCCTTGGGTATGTGTAGAAGTGCTGTGACTTTCCTGGGGTAAAGGCAGGGAATGGCAGAGGCCAAAGTTCCACTTTGGCTTTCTCCCTAGCCAGCTCCTCCGGCCATACCTCGACATTTATAAGCCAAGAACTACGGTTTGGACAGGCTTCCAGTGAAGAAACAGAGTGTATAACTCCCAAACCAGTAGAGGGAAAAATAAACTCCAAAGAGGGAAAATAACAAAGAAAAACCATGGAAAACAACGGGCATGTGTGATCCCTCCCTCCTTCCCTCGCACTCCCCCTCCTCCTTCTCTGTCTCTCTCACACACACAGACGTGACAAATCCAATTATAACAGTAATCAAAATATATGTGAACAAATCTTGTCAATTAGAGAATCTCAGATTCAATTTTTAAAACACCTTGTTCATAACAGACATACCTAAAACAGTTACATAGAAAGGTTTCAGGTAAAGAGATAGAAAATGATACATTAGGTCATCACTAAAGAAAGGTGGTATAGCACTATTACTATAAGACTGAATAGATCTACCAATCAAAAGCATCATTAGTGAAAAGAGATCTTTACATAATGATAAAGAAACAATCTTGAATCTTGTGGATTGTATAACCCTGAAACAAAAATAGAGATGAAGTGAAATTTGGCTTTAGTAAAAAAAAAAAAAAAAAAAATTATATTTTTCTGGTTTAGCTTTAGCTTTTGGAAGGTCAAATCAATAAATGCCTACATTTCAATGTTTCTGCCATCTTTGAACTTGTGCAAGTCTAACAGTATCAGTAAAATAAGAAAAAGACATGTTATTCAGATTTCCTGTTAACATATGAATATTCACTTTTATTACCTGATGTGATAATGAGGGCCTTTCAAACATACTCAGCAAAATAACAAAAAGGTAGTCAAAAATATCCACTGTCTGGAAACCAAGGTGAATCTTCAGTAACTCTTAATTTTGTTTTTCTACAGTTTCAAACACAGTATATATAGAAGTTTTCTTACTTTACAGTTCCCTCAAAATGATTAAAATATGTTAGAAAAGTGTAGCTAATAAAATCTTCCCCTACCTGATGTGTAATAAGGGCCCCTTAAACACACTCAATGGTTTCTTGAAAGCTTTCATCTTGGAATCAACTTTTTCATTTTCTTCTGCTTTGGAAGTAGGTTCGGTTAAGTTAATCTGAAGACCAAAAAAAAAAATACGAAGATAAATTTAGTTTCATATTGACAGCTGGGTTGGTCATTAGGTCAAAAAGTAAACATTGATTCAATGCAAGTTATACTCTTTAACATAGTTTTATTATATCTAAATTGAATAGTTAATATATATTAACATTACCTTAACATATTCGAGTGCCTACTAGGAATGTCAGTGTAGGAAATATAACACGGTCCTTTCCTTAAGAGTCTTTAAATATGTTCTAAATTGTATTTCTCAAGACCCTCATTACGTATAACAAGGTGACAACCGAGTGCTTTTGAAAATATGAAATAGAGGAAGTAGATCAAGATAAAGTTTTAATAAAAATCTAAAATATTTTTATTTATTTGAAATGTTTGTTTCAGATAGATAAAAAATATTTTAGATAAAACAATTCTTTCTGGTGCATTTTGCCAATTTTCATACAAAAGTATGGAACTAGCCCGGCCCATCTCCTCCATCCTTCCTCTTTCTTTTTACATATATAGAGGGGACTTTCCTGTTGCGAGTTGCATGGAGTCAGCTTGCGGGTCTCTGAGATTTGAGAACTTGAGAAGTTCTTTGTGTCTGGGGTACTGCGCCCCATGGCTTGGTGGCCGTAACCATGTCACAAAACAGGTATACTGAGTTACACCGTAAGCGCTGTGGATATTGCTTGGATTAGAGAAAGAAGGAAGGTTGAGAAGCTCATGAGTGTTCAAAGAAGCAAAAAAGATGATTGCTCTCAAAGCTAAGCTCTACTATAAACAGCGCCATGCTGAGAAAATACAAATGAAAAAGGCTATCAAGATGCATGAAAAGAGAAATACCAAACAAAAGAATGATGACAAGCCTCCACAAGGAGCAGTACCTGCATATCTACTGGACAGAGAGGGACAATCTCAAGCCAAAGTACTTTCCAATATGATTAAACAAAAATGAAAAGAGAAAGCGGGAAAATGGGAAGTCCCCCCACCGAAAGTTCTTGCTCAGGGAGAAACAGGTATTAAAAGTTACTAGAACAGGGAAGAGAAAGAAAGCATGGAAGAGGATGCTTACTAAATTCTGCTTTGTTGAAGATGGCTTTACTTGAAAACCACCTAAATGAAAGATTCCTTAGGCCAATGGGCTTACGTTTCAAGAAGGCCCATTAATACATCCTGAATCGAAAGCCACCTTTCGCCTGTCAATACTTGGTGTAAAGAAAAATCTCTCATCCCCACTTTATACAGCTTTGGGTGTTATTACCAAAGGTACTGTTGAGGTGAATGTGAGACAGTTGGGCCTTGTGACACAAGGTGGCAAGGTTATTTGGGGAAAATATCCCCAGGTTACCAACAGTCTTGAAAATGATGGATGCATAAATACAGTCTTACTGGTTTGACAGGTTTCATACAAGTAACTCCTTATAATTATTGAAGACTATGCACCAATCAGGAAAATCACCTTTACCTGTGATGCTTCTGAGTACTAGCCAACAGGTTACGCGTCTGCACTCATTGAAAGAACTATTTATTTTATTGTAAAGAACATTAAAATGGCCCAGTTTTACCAAAAAAAAAAAAAAAAAAAAAATATATATATATATATATATATATATATAGAGAGAGAGAGAGAGAGAGAGAGAGAGAGAGAGAGAGAGAGAGGAGAAGAAAGTTAAGTGAATTACTCAAAATCACATAGCGAGCTAGTAGGAAAATTGGGGCTAAAGCCACAGCTTTAGACTCAATTTCATTTTATTCTTAGAATTACCTTTTTCACAAGAGCTAACTGTTCTTCACTAGAAACTGTTTCCAAGGTTTCTTTGCCATCGCTTTCTATATCTTCCTTACTTGAAGTTTCATCCTCACTGGCAATAGGCCCATTTTCACACAATGGCGTCTGGAAGTCATCATCTATTAGTGGTGGATAGCTATACTTGAAAGGATCCTAAAAGAAAAGAATTTTGGGTCAGCCTGCTAAGAGGTGGGTAGAAAAAATAATTCTCTTAGTAAAGTTAAAATTCATTCCTTTGCCCGAAGGAACAGACTGAATTAGACAGTGAAATTTAAATCCAGAAAGGGATTTAAGTGGTGTGGGATAACTGGCCAGCCATCTGTGTGTGAAACAAGCAAGTTGGATCTTTAGCTCACTCTTTACACCAAAAGAATTTCAGATGGACGAAGGCTTTAAGTGTGTGTGTGTGTGTGTACGTACATATGTACACATGTGTGTATGTGTGTGTATTTTTTAAAAACCATATAAGCTCTAGAACAACACACAGGAGGATTACAAACTAAGCAGGGGTAGCCTTTCTAAGCAGAGCACAAAACCTAGAAGGCATCCAAATATTGACAAAAATTGAGCACACTAAAATGAAATTTTTTTTTGCAAAGGCCACAACTGGGGAAATACGTACCATACATCAGAAACAAAAGACAGTTTTTGCTAATACTACAAATCAATGAGAAAAGAATAATGACCCAACAGAACAAGAAATAAAGGAATGGTATGGTTCATAGTAAAAGAATGAAAACTGCCTTTTAAATAATTAAAACATACTCAGTTACAATAAAAAAATCCAAGTTCAAACTATAATAAAATAATTTTCACCCGACACTGGCAAAAAGGAGAACATGTGGTGTTGGCAAGAATGTGGCTCAAGCATTGTCACACATTAATGGTAAATGGACACAATCTCTCTAGAGGGGAATTGGCAACAGCTGTCAAAATGAACAACTGACTGTACCCACTGACCTAATGGTTTTGTTTCTAGTTTATCCTCTACATATACTGCTGTACCCATGCACCAAGGTATTTAAAAGGATAGTCACTGCAGCATTATTAGTAATGGAAGGTTAGAAAATAACTAATGCACCTTCAAAGGAGAATTGATTAAATAAGTTATGTTATAGCCACGCAGTGAAATATTCTGCAGTGATCTAAAGAATCAGGTAGACCTCTATGAATCAATATGCTATACCCTAAAAATAAATGTTAAAAAAAAATCACAATAGAACATGTATGATACCTGAACATTATGTGAAAAAAGTATTATGGACGGAATATCTCCAGGAGGAGAACTCATAAACAGTGACAGCCTCTGGGGAGTAGCCGTGGGCAGTGACCTGGGGAGGGAGATGTACTTTTCACTGTATTCTTGTACTTCTCAGTCTTTGGTATTATTTGCTGTTTCTTAAAGAAATCACATGTATGTGTTACTTTTTGAAAAAAAAAAAAAAATTATGTTAAAAAATAGTCCTAACTACAGTCTTGACAACAATGTATCTTAAAGAAATATGTCACTAACAACAGAAGAGAAATGACCTGTTCTACCCCCAAAATAAAAATAAAATTTATTAACTGCTATTAATTTTAAGATAGAACAATTCTAGGGGCACACTATAAAAAAGTGGCAAATCAATCAAGTCACCATTTTGACTAAGGGTAGTACTTGAAATGAACCATATCCTGTTTTCCTAGGTTAAAATGTGAAAGAAATCTCAGAATAGGAAAGCAGCAAACTTAAAAATATTCAAGTTTTTTTTTTTAATCAGAGAAAACAAAAGGATATAAAACTTTTCATCATCCCCTTGGTTCTGGTTGAATATAATTTTGTCAAGAAGGCAGTATCCAAAGTAGATTATAAAAATCAATTAACAATATTATCTATCAAGTTAACCCAAAGCATACCAATTCCATAGGTTTCACGGTTTATAAAAAAATGTCGTTATCACAATGTTTCATTGTTATACAGTATTAAGAATTTAACACATATCCTAGTTACTCTTGGTCTCTCATTTGTAAGTAGTAAAATCATATCCAAAAAAATCTTGAATAGTGTATGTTATCTTTTAAATTAAAAAGACTGTTCGACAGTAAAAAATTGGAAGCAAACTAAAGACTCATCAGGACGAAACTGAATACCTTATGGCTATTAAATAATTTATGGTTCGTCTCTAGACAGTGGAATACTATGCTGCCATAAATAAGAGTAAGACAGCTTGTCAGATTGATTTGAAATGATCTCTAAGACATGCTGTGAAGAAGAAAGCATGACTCACAATAGTGTATAAATATACTACTGTCCAAAAGAGATGGGAAGGATGTTTGCTTATACACACACACACACACACACACACACACACACACACACACACACACACACACTACAGTTGCTCATATAGGCAATACAGAGGCCTAGAAATAAATATAAGAGATAGAATTGGGGAGGAAGACAGGGTGGTTGGGATAGCAGTAGACTTTTTACTGAATACTTGTTTCTGAATACTGAATACTTTCCAGTTTAGAATCATTCAAAAATAGCAATGTAACATCTTAAAAACGTAAAAAATGTCTGAAACACTGCTTGCTATTTTGGGGTATCTATGATCTTTCTTTGGATGTTATAACAGTGCTTTTCCCTTTTCCCTGAGGAAAGAATACAACCTAATGTGTCGTGGCACGGTCTTATTTTAGAAACAAGTATCAGGTACTGTACTTACAGTTCCGCCCATGTGGGAAGGTAGGTATTCTGCACTGACATAGTCTTGGACTTCATTTTTACCTGTAAACTTCAACAAACTCACTGCTTCTGGACCAAGCCAGGATTTTACAATTTTGAAAGCAGCTGAAGAAAAAAACAGTCATGTTATTAAATTCCTTTTCATTCCCTTTCTCAATTAATTTACTGTATGTGCTAACTCAGGTCTTCTGAAATTAGTTCGGGCTAAAATCTGTTAATATGTGTCTCTGATGGCATGATACTTAACATTCTCTAATTCTTGTGGGCAGTTACACTGTGACTGTCCCTTATGGGTTTCAAATGTTCCATGAAGATTCAGGAAGATTAAATTACCCTGAAGTTCTCTAATAAACTTATCAGGGTTTTGGCCTCTGCACAAATCCATCAATGATCCCAACTGCTAAGATTTCCAGACACTGAATCAAATAGCATTGCGATTCAGGGAATAACTACACAGTGGTATGGGAAGTGTCATCTGCCTTATGCTTCTGATAAATCCTCACTCTGAACCCCCCCCCCTCAAATGGCAAGTCAGGAAGTACCTCTCCTCATTATGGGTGTGAACTAGATCCAGACTTAGCAGCCTAACCCCAGACTTCTCTGCTGTTCTCCCAAGCCCTGTAGTTTATGTAACTGCGAGGAATTCACAGACTCTGCCATTCTGATTTCTACTTAATTTTTAAAACCTCATTTCCATTGCGACATTCTAAACACATTTTAAAGGAATTAAAAGAGGAATCCTGCATTAAATTTGCAAAAGTGTCAATAAAAAAAATCAGGAAATAAAACAGCATATAAACATTAAACAGTACTTCAGAGAATTACATTTTTACTTTGGCTAATTGTGCTTAAAATTTTTTTTGCATAACATTTACATTTTCATTAATTTCCATTTTAAAAGTCTGGGAGTTGACATGTTTAAAATTATGCTACTTGAATTAACTAAAGTGCTAAATCTGATTTTTTAGAACAGCTTAATTGAGATATAATTTACATACCATAAAATTTATCCTTTTAAAGTATACACATCAGTGGTTTTTAGTATATTCGCAGAGTTGTACCAGCATCACCACCATCTAATTTTACAACATTTTCATCACACCAAAAAGAAACCCTCATCCGTTAGCAACTTCTCATCTTCTTTTCTCCCATTCCCTGGCAAGCACTGGTCTACTTTCTGTCTCTATGGATTTGCCTATTTAGGACATTTCATATAAATAGAACCATATAATATGTCTTTTTTTCCTACTGGCTTTGTTCACTCTGTGTTTTGAAGGTTCATCCATGCATGATGTAGCATGTATCAGTATTTAATTTTTATGGCGGAATAATTTTCCATTTTATGAATCTCTATATAACATTTGTTTATCCATTCATCAATTGAACATTTGGGTTTCTGCTTTCGCTATTATGACTAGTGATATGAATGTTTATGTAGAAGTTTTTGTGCAGACGTATGCTTTCAGTTCTCTTGGGGTTATTTATACCTAAGAGTGGAATTGCTGGGTCATATGGTAATTCTTTGTCTAATTTTTTGAGGAACTGCCAAACTGTTTTCCACTGTGGTGTGTACCACTTTATATTCCCACCAGCAATGTATGAGGGTTCCAGTTTCTCCACATCCTTGTCAACACTTGTTTTTGTCTCTTTTGTTTTAGAGATCCTAGTGGGTGTGAAGTAGTATCTTGTTTGGTTTTGACTTGAATTTCTCTAATGACTAATGATATTGAACATCTTTTTAACGCATCTCTGCATATATTTATATATTTTTATATATCTTCTTTGTAAAAATTTCTATTCAAATATTTTGTCCTTTTTAATTGGGCCATTTGTCTTTTCATTATTGCACTGTAAGTTATATATTCTAGACGTAAGTCCCTTATCAGACACATGATTTGTAAATATTCCATCCTGAGAGATGTCTTTTCACCTTTCTGATGGTGTCTTTCGGAGCACAAAACTTTTAAATTTTAACGAAGGACAATGCATCTTTTTTTTTCTCATTTGTATCTTTTTGGTGTCATATCTAAGAAACCACTGCCTAATTCAAGGTCACAGAGATTTATGATTTCTTTTAAGAATTTTATGGTTTTAACTCTTACATTTAGGGGTCTGATCCATTTTGAGTTAAATTTCATATATGATGGGAGATAAAGGTCCAATTTCATTCTTTTGAATGTGGATGCACATTCAGTTGTACTAGTACTATTTACTAAAAAGACTATTTTTTTCCCACTGAATTGTATTGCCATCATTGTCAAAAAATTTACCATAAATGTTTGGGCTTATTTTTGGACTCTCAATTCTGTTTTATTGATCTATGCGTCCACCCTTATGTCTGTACCACAATGTCTTAAGGATCATAGCTTTGTAGTGAGTTCTAAAATCAAGAAGTGTGGAAGTGTGAGTCCTCCAATTGCATTATTCTTTTTCAAGATTAGTTTTACTACTCAGGGTCTCTTGCATTTCCATATCAATTTAAAGACAAGCTTGTCAATTTCTGTAAAAAAGGCAGCTGACATTTTGACAGAGGCTGCACTGAATCGATCAAGAAGTACTGTCGTCTTAACAATATTAGGTCTTCCAGTCCTTGAGTAAGAGCTGTCTGTTTACCTACGTCTTGAATATCCTTCAATGGTGTTTTATAGTTTTCAGTGTACCAGTCTTGAACTTATTTTAATTTTATTTCTAAGTACTTTATTCTTTGAGATGCTGTTATAAACGGAATTGTTAATTTCATTTTGGGATTATCCGTTCCTAGTATATAGAAACACAATTGATTTTGTGTATTGACCCTGTAACCTGTTACCTTGCTGAACTCGCTTATTCCAATAGGTTTTTTGTGTGTTTGTATTTCTTAAAATTTTCCATACAGAAGATTATGTCATCTGTAAATATAGATAGCATTACTTCTTCTTTTCCAATCTAGATGCCTTTTTCTTTCTTTATCTTGCCTCAATGCCCTGGCAGTACAAGTGGTGAAAGCAGACAACCCTGTCTAGTTCCTGATCTTAGGGGCAAGGCATTCATTCTTTTACTGCTAAGTATGATTTTAGCTGTGGGTTTTCATAGATGCCGGTTTTACATAGATGCCCTTTATCAGGCTGAAGAAATTCTCTTCTGCATAGTGAAGAATTAACCTTACTCAAAGAAAGGTCTGGCCTTTGCCCTCAGCTTTTGGGAGGTAACCTTCATGCCTGATACAGTCTTTTGTCTGGGGGCCTTGGGCCAAACTGGAACAATATGATTTAGGGTTGGACTTTGTGTTATACTGTATCAGTAGACCTCTGGAAGAGACTGGAGACTGATATAAACCATGTGGTAAATCGATCAGGCCTGTGTAATGGAACCCCGATAAAAACTCTGAACGCCACAGTTTAGGTGAGCTTCCCTGGTTGCCAATACCATGGGTGCCGCCATGTATCAATGCTGGGACATTAATTTGCTCTACATTTGGTAGTCCCTGGATTCCGCCCTCTGTTTTTCTTTCCTTGGCTGATTTTAACATGAATCTTTTCCCTGCATTTAATAAACTGTAACTGTGAGTAGCATGGCTTACAGTGAATTCTGTGGGTCATTCTAGTGAACCTGAGAGTGGTTTTAAGAATCCCTTGAACTTACATTTGGTGTTAGAAGTGAGGGTAGTCTTGCGTGTAGACTACCGTGGTCCCCCTAATTTCAAGGTGTTCCAACTCTTTGCACTTTCTATTCCTAGTTTCTTGAGTGCTTTTATCATGAGACTGTACTGGATTTTGTCAAATGCTTTTTCTGTGTTTTTTGAGATGATCGTGTGTTTTTTTCTCCTTTAAGCCTATTGCTATATTGGATAACACTGATTGATTTTCATATGTTGAACTAACTTTGCATTCCTGAGATAAATCCCTCTGGGTCATGGTGTACAATCCTTTTTATGTGCTGCTAGATTTGGTCTGTTAATAGATGGAAGGCTGGTCCATCTATATTCATAAAGGATACTCGTCTGTCGTTTTCCTGTCATGTTTGTTATTAGGAATAGACTTGTCTCATAAAATGAGTTGGGAAGTGTTCCTTCTTCTATAGTTTTGGAAGAGTTTGCAAAGGATTGATGTTGAGTCTTCTTTATATGTTTGGTAGAATTTACCAGTGAAGCCATTTGGACCTGGTCTTTTCTTTGTGAGAAGTTTTTTGATTACTAATGTTTTTCAGTAGTTAAATATTTTTATAAAAAAAATATATATCATAGGGGGAAGGGAAAATATATCATGACTATCATAAGGGCTATGGGACTACAGAGACTTTGATTACATTTCAGATTTATTCTATCTTCTTCCTCAACCCCTGAAACCCATGAAAAAACCTAGCAAGGCCTGTGTTCTATGAAATACCCCATTTGTGGGTGACAAGCTGAGGCTTCTCGCTAGTTTTATTTGAATAGCTGAACATCTTGAGGCTGTTTTTAGAGAAGACAAATGAGTGTCCCCAGAGCCTGGAGGTAGAAAGTTAGCCCAGTTTGCTTAGGAACAGCCTTCAAGTGTTCTACACCAAGCACAATATAAACAATTTTTTAAGCAACCATAGAAATATGGCTAAATTGGCAAAGAAAAAAGTAAATTAGGCATTTCGTTTTAGGAAGTATAAATAATATACTCACCATTCATTATCCAAGGCATATCAAAGATCACTATTTTTGCTGAAAGATGAAAAAATTCATTGAATGTGACTTAGTACCACTATAGTAATATCACTCATACCTGACCTAGAAAAAAGGTTGATCTAAATATTACTAAAAACTGAGCTGGCTGACCCAGTTCTAAGTCAGTGAAGTGTGAATGCTAGAACTAAACCCACAATGGTGAGGGTTCCACTCAGGAGGGTGGCTTCTGGGAAACGAATAATGCACTGTCACTGTCCTTTGGTAAATAGCCTGTTCTTTTGTTTATTGCTCTTGTTTGCAGAAAGGTACAAAAGAAAATAGTTAAGTGGTAAGTGGAGTCTTGAGATGTGGTGTGTCATATTAGTGCTGAAGTCCACTGAACTTGAAAATGATTTTAACATCAAATTTATGGTCTCAATTATAATTTTCTAGAGATTATGTTGTTAAACTACTCTCACAGTTGCCCCTACCAGTTTGATAAATCATCATGTTTGAAGAAACAAAAATTATTTCTACTTTTCTTAATATTATGAGCTCTAGGAAGACAATAATTCCAAAGCATACATAAGTATTATTTGCATACTTAGATGAAAATATTAACATTTGTGAGAAAGAACCAGAAACCACATAGGGGGATTTTTGATATCCAGTTTTTATCCTTCATTCCAGAAGAATCAAAATGTAATTTCATTCTTCTCTGAGCAGAGAGCCTTCTAGAATGATTCTGTTAATGTAGGATAGTGAAGTACATGTGAAGAACAAGGTATCTGCAAAGAGCTACCCTGCTACTTAATACTTCAGTCTTCGTCTGGAATATGTCTAAAAAGATTTGGACTCAAGATATTAAGAAATAATGTATTTCATGACAGATTTTAAAGCATAATAAATTAAAAAATCTATAAAATTCAATGTCTGCAAAACTACATTATATCGGTAGAACATATACCTATATCTCTAGTTCCTTATTGCTAGTTATTGGAATATATTCCAAATCATCTTTATATTGAGCCATGCATTTATTACTAGTATTGTCAAAAAAAAAAAATCTTGTATGTGTTTTATAAATAATACTATTTAATGGTTCTTTATAAATTCCAATAGATATTTTGATAAATGAGTGAATATTTTATTTTCATTATGTACATAAGAGAAATAAGCTAATAACATTCCCTACTGACCACTGGCTGGCACTGCTCAGCAAACGTTATTGACTCAGAGTCCATACCAGATCCAGTAAGAATTCAGAAGGAACAGCGAGTCCTACAGGATCCCCAAACCAGACACTGAGTTTACTAGAAACGTCCATGAATACTCTCTGAAGACATAAGAGCATAAGGCTGGGGTGGCACTGATCCTTGATATTCATAATGCTTTTTGTCTATTCCTCACTTCATATTAATAATGCAAAAGCATACAAAAGTGAGACGATTTAGGGATTTTAGGCCTTTAGTGTCACCTTGAGTCATAAGTCCCAAAAGACCCTAATTGTGATATTTGCCAGGAGTGTGCCCAGGTAGACCTGTGACTTTCCATTTTCTGATGTCCCTGTTGCCTCTCTCCTGTCTTCTCACTTTCAGCCCACTGATGTTAAAAATCTTTGTTTATGTGGGATGGCATCTCCATTTCTCCAGGGGGAAATCATCATATAAATCCAATAAATCAAAACTGAATAAGATTTAATTAAGAGTTCTTCGTTCAGGTAATGAATGAAATAAACAAAATTAAAAACAAAGGAACTCCAAATGCCAAATTCACATGTGGTACAAGATAGCAAGTGTTTTCTCAATGACAGTATTTAAATAGTAACTAGTAACACAGTGTACCATACGTATGAGTGTTGTTTATCACAGAGTACACTTCATCAATATTGTTTATCTGGTTTTTGTATGTAAGAAGTTCCATATAATATTTTAAAGGAATTTCTCAATTGAAAGATTAGTAAAAATGGGATAATCGTGGAAATAAGTATGTGTTTTTATGTCCCCGTGTGTGTGTATGTGTGTATGCAATATACAGTTTAGAACTTAAACTCTTAAAACTAATTATAAAGGACAATGATTATTTATGAAAAATTTCCCCTGTACCTACTAGGATATGCACTGAAATGTCTATGAACACACTTAAGCTCTTCATCAGAAAACAGTGTTTCAGCTATTAAACACTATAATAATATAAAACTCCACAATTCTCAGACATTGTCTACAGTTTTTACACATCATATTTTTATAAAGAAGTAAGTTACTTACACAGGTATTTAGGGTAATAAACCTTAAAGCAGTTGATGATAAAGCGTACAAAATCCATGTCCTAAAATAAAGATTACACATTGAAATCTTTAAGAATATCCACATTTGACAATTTAAATCGCACATTTCTAAAGGGGATAAATTATTAAATACAAATGAGACAATTATTAAAGTCTTTAAAAACAGTTCATATATAAATATCTATATTCCTAAGGATTAAGCTATTAAGTCATTAAGCTACTTATAATAATCAGTCCTAAAAGAGTTAAATCAGAAAGGAGCTTAAGCATCATTTATGTTACCTCAAACTAGAGATACCCCAGGCTGCTAAGGTAACATGGACCTAAGATGGACCTAAATGGACCTAAATGGACCTAAAAGCAATCCCCATAGAGAAATTCTAAAGATCTGTTAAACAATTAAATTATTGAAACAAATGTACAGTTTACAACCTGACTACTTGAAATGATAATACATGTTTATAAATTTTGGTATATTTGCTTTTTAAAGTTAATTTCTATACCTCATAATAGCTTTAGTAAAATATATTTCATTAATCTTTTCAATAACAGTCAAGTTAATCTGATCTTATTGACCTGCTGTATCTATTTCACTTCTAGCTTCTTTCCTCTTATTTAGGGGCCTAGAATTAGAATCTCTTAGTTTATATTCAAATGTTCATTGACTCCAATTCTGGGAGACTTTATAAACATGGCCGTGTGGTTGGTTCCACTGCCTTGAACACAGCAACATGAAATTAGGTTATAAGAATTATGATTCACATGGATCATTTCATTCCATGTTATTCCACAGCCACAGGCTGATTTACTAATCCTGATCAGCCATCTTATAAGAACTGCAGGATATCTATCATCCATCCATCCATCCATCCATCCACCTACCTATCAATCTATCATCTATCTATTTAACCAGGCAAACTTAGATCCATCAATTATTGAAAGGTAGGTTGTCCTAGAATGAGAGTCTATAAAGTCATTCCTAGCATGTGAGTTATAGCATCTTTAACTCCAGTAAACCGAAAGTAAGCATCCTTAACTATTGTAGGTATTTATTATAGGATAAATCCTAGTATACAATAATACCTTTATGACTAATCATTATATACACTGTGCATCGAGCTTACTAATTTATAGTTAAATAAGAGTCAAATATCTCCAAATAGCTAGTTATATATAAATTTGGTTACCTAGTATAGTATATGATCTGTGGCCCCCAGAGACTGCCTAAAAAAATCTTCATCCAATATTCTTCTTTTCATCTTTTATGTAATTGAATATCCTTGCTTATAAAATCCCAAGTTACTGCTAATTCAAGTGGATTTCATAGGCTGCCACTGGTGTACATATATTAGTGGGTACTACATAAAAGAGCTCCAGGAAACTACTGGTCTGCATTCTGTGAGGATGCTTTCAAGGATGCTATTCATTATCTTGTAAAATGTCCTCCCTTTGAGGACCCATGAAAGACTTTTCTCTCTGGTTCAGGTATCAGGAATGCTTACACTTCTCCCAAGACACTGGTTTTAAAGTACGGCCTCTGAATAATTTTAAATGATGCCATTTCTTTCAGGTGGGCAGCTGAAAGCTTAGAGCCAAATTGGTGGCCCAACTCTAACAAATAATTTTTTAAAATGTCTCACCTTGCATACATCTTTCTGAGCCAACTTAAATCCTTTACAAATCATGAGGTTGATATATAAAAATAATTCATTAAGCTTTGAGTACTTTAAAACAATAATGATTTCAGTACTTAGTAATGCAAATAAACCTCATTTATAAATTAAAGATAATGAGGTAGCATATAAGTAGCTTGAAAAAAATCAGTTCAAATTGATTCTCTGTCCCTATATGGCAATAAAAAACATTAACAATTTACTAATTACTTTTCATGATTCTGGGTTAATAATTAGAAAATCACTATACATAAAAGATAACAGAATCAGGATTCATTTTTATGAAATATTTATTTTGATTTAGATTTGGGTCATAGTATGATTTACTCTGTAATTTAAAACTCATTGACACAGAAACTAGATTGAAAAAATCCAGGGCAACAGACTTTTAAAAGATAAAGAGATATGGAAAGAAAAAAATCTGTGGTTCTACTACCCAAAACAACTTGTCTCTCATTCTCTCTAGCAGCTCTCTCTAGTTTTTTTTTTATCTATCTATCTATCTATCTATCTATCTATCTTTTAATGTCTAAGGTTTCCTTTTGGGGGGGGTAGGTATTACTATGATGTAATCCTGTTGCCTTTTTCATTAAAAAGGGTATTTTCCAATATTACTACAAATTCCTTTTAAACACTAATACATATACTCCATCAATTAGAACATAATTTACCATTTCGCTGTGTGGACACATATATATTTTTTTCCTAATTTTTCACTATTTTAAATAACACTCTGAAAAATCTTTTTGGTACACAACACTTTTTCTGTACTCAGGATTTTTTCTTTAGAATAGATTTCCAGAAGATAGTTACCAGGCAAAGAATATGAATGCAAACACTTTAAGATTCTTAACATACTTTGCCAAGAGGATTTTCAAAAAGGTTTTAACCCTGCCCCAGGCAAATGTGCAAATGCCACTTCACTGCTAGCAGAATTAGCCAAGGTTTGATGTCAGAAACAACAGCTTAATAAATGTGCTTACGGATCCCCGTTGCTGCTGAAGAGTTTATAGTTAGCAGTAAGGTTACAGGGACCCAAATTAAAGACTGGTAGGTCTTATTTTTTTTTTGAAGCTTTGCAAAATCATCTGGAGAAAACTGGTTTGCAAAAGCTAACTGAATCGAACAAACAAAAATCCAAACAAGCAAACACAAACCCCAACAAAATCACAAAGTGCTGAATGTACAAAACTCAGGCGACATCCCACAACTGTAAACATGGTATAAATCTAATGGTACGACAGAGAGCAAATGTTACTTTCCTTAATATTTGTTGAGTGCATTATGCTGTGCCAGGCACAGGGTTAGGTGCTGTTAGGATATGAGCTTTGAAGGACAAGTTCACGGTTAACCTCATCTACTCAATAGCCTGCTGACCTCCGCGTCCTACCACTATATCCCATTTATCAGATTAGAAACATTTCTAGGAAATCTACTGAAGCAAATGTATTTCTTTGCAGATCATCTTCCAAGTTTGACTTTGCTCACAACATGGCGGGGGATACATCCCAAACATAACTTAGCTCGATTCTATAGGAATATTTGGTTGGGGAGAAGTGGCGGGGAGGACAGCATGATAAACAATGATTTAGAATTAAAGAAAAATGCTTACTATACTATTTAATCCAGTTTCTGACAGGTCAAACATCACCGTTATAGGTTTTCCATTTTCTCTCTTAGCATAACGTTCCAACCAGAATGCGATAAGCTTCTTTTTGTCCAATATGGTTTTAGGGTCTTTTATATGATACTTCACCCTGATCCAGACTTTCAGCAGAACATAAGATAAAAATAAGAAAAATGTTTATGGCATTATAATATTATTTTATACTTAAACTTTTTGTTTTTCTTCACTTATAATTCATTTTGTTTCTCAGATTAAACACGTCTCTTCCTTCTTTAAAATGAGAAATAGTGTGCACTTGGGAACCTTAAAGAGTAGCTGAAAGGTAAACTATTTTTGTCCCCTTACGAAATAAATTTCGCAAGTACGGTGTAAAAGAAAATACAGGTGAACAAACAGTATTTGGTAATAATCTAAGAGTACTGTTCACTATGCTTAACGAAAAGAAAGCCATTGGTTCTGTCAAGCACTAAAAAAAAAAAATGTTCCTTCCAGAGGAAAAGCGTGGACAGAGGCGCTATGGAGGTGTGAGCAGGTGTCGTGCATGTGGGTGGAGTGTGGCAAACCATTCAGAGTGGTGGCAGCTAGGACAAAATGTGATGACTGGTGAGAGGAGAAGCTAAATAGATAGGGCTGGGCTTCAAGGACTCTGAATACAATGCTAAGGTGTTTTGATTTTCCTATTTACAACATCTCTCAGGCAGCAGCATAGAGAGGTGATGGGAAGAAGAAGAGGGGGAAACTCAAGAGCTGATGCCCCAGGAAGGGACTGGAGGTAAGGAGACAGTGAGGGACTGAAGTGAGGAAGTGCTGGCGAAAATGGAGAGGGGCTAACTGAAGCTGTGTCAGAGGGAACAGCCAATGGCTGCTGGCCTGAGCTGGACAGAGCAGGGACAGAGCAGGTGGTGGGACGTGGATGTTCATCTGTGTGTTGTGTTGAAGGCAGCCGGCTGGCAATCAGTCTGGTGGCACCAGTCAGTGGGCAGCTGGGCATGTACGTGCATGTGGCCTGGGGACAGTGTGAGTAAGCTCTCTGCTGTTTGTGGGGGAGGAAGGTGAAGGTGTCGTGGTACTTGAGATCACCCAAGGAGAGACTGTATCAACTGGAAAGTAAGAGGCCAAGAAAGGAATGAAGCCAGGGAAGCACTTTTAAGGGACAGGCAGAAAGAGAACTGTGCAAAGAAGACTGAGGAGAAGCCAGCGACAGGAAAATGCAAGGAGTGCTGTTCAAACAGGAACAGACCACGTGCCACCGAGGGCGAAGTGCGCACTGACCATGCAGTGAGCCCACTTGGCAGGACATCTGCTCAGGATGCACTCTGACACTTTTGTGGAGCCTCAGCTTTGGTTAAAAAAACAAAATAAAACAAAAAAAAAACAAAAAACAAGCTGGAGTTTGGGCAATGGGGAGAGAAGAAAATCATTGGGAAGGCAGAGAGGAGGGTTACTGTTCCTCCTGCCATCGGCTATCACACAGATTCACGAGAAGTGAAGGGGAGATGACTGGGAAACTAGAAAAACATCCATGGATCAACGCTTAGGGGTCTGACAAAGAAGATTTTCCATAAAAATGCTGGGTTGAAGTTTAATATGAGAGTCAAATTAGAAAGAAGATAGAGACTCTGGATTACATTATTTTGGCTGCTTTAGAGGATGCAGCATTTGCCTTTGCTGCCTGGTTTATTATAATGTAAACAGTAGTACAACTCGTAAACACATGACACTTGGTCAGGATGGCTCGAACAATCTGCAAGTGCAGGAAACTCGCTGTATGCTACAGATGGAGAAAGTGCTGCCTATTACTAATTCTGTTGAGATAAGTACATCTCAAAATCATGAAAAGCCAAAATGTAAACATACTTACACAACTTGTTGCCTTCTTTGTCATAACCGTGGAGATAAATACCACCGATTTCGAATAACCATCTGGGAATGGAGGATTCAGTCAGATCTAAAAAGTGATAAACTGATGAGTAATTGTAACTTAGGGGCCTTTTTAAAAAATAAAACAATTGAAAGGTTAATGTTATGTAGCTCTGATATTAAAAAGGTAAAGCTTATTTAAACATCTGGATAGATTCCAGTAAATAATGGTGTTTCTTACTAAGTAAACAAACTGCATAAAGACATAGATGAGAGAAATGGAAAAAAATCTGTTGCTCTTTGATGCTTCAGCCATTGTTTATGGAGACACATTTCTATGTCTGGTTGTGTTTCAAGTAATGACTTGCAGACAAATAATATCGCTGTTGGACAATATCAAGGGAATATGCCTACAAACACCCACATTACAGCTTCAGAATTAATGGAAAAATCACTATGGTTTCTTTTAAAAAATAATATTTTCCCACAAAGTTTAATGTGCAGTGGAGTCTAATACACTTTGTAAACTTAGGGCAAGTGGAAAACACTTTAAGAAAAAGGCTAGCTCCTTTTTAGCAGGAGGACCAAAAAGGGCCTGTCCCGGTCTCTAGCGAAGCTGAGAACCAACAGAAGCAAGGCAGGATGTGGCAAGGCTTTTGTTACCTTCACAAATAGTTCCCCAAGAACTTTCAAAGATTTCTTTATCTTTCCCCATCCCTTGTATCATATTTCTGCTGTCTGCCACTGGAAGCAAGCACTTCTATGTAAGAAAACACTAGTGTTAAGTTTAAACATTAATTTTGTACTTAAGTGATTTAGAAATATCAGATTTCGATTACTTTGCGTGATCAATAAGTGCTCCACTGTTTGTTGAAATTACCTATATAGTTTTTTTACATTTCCAATCAAATTGTTTCTTAAATACCCCCCTTCTGATGGATTCCTTCTACAAGTGTGAGGCCTGGGGAGGGTGTCTGCTCTGGATTTATTCGTGACTACTTTGTATTAAGTCTCTAGACTCAGTCACTCCAGAGTTTATAATCTTCGAGGTCAGGAAATTCTTTATACCTCATCAAAAGCAGTAATTATGCCAGTTTGTTACATTTTCAGGAGGAGAGAGATAATGAATAACCTTTCCTGGGAAGATTTCTTTATTTACTTGAAGACTATTCTAAAACCCGCTAAGATTTCTAACCCCTGTTTTCTGGAGAAAATTTCATTTTTAACGTGGGCCTTGAAATTAAGCCATTAAAAGAAGGCTGCCATAGGCATCCTTGGGAATCAGCCTGCTTTTGGGGGACCTCTATTCATTAATCCTATATGGAACACCTAGTAGAACAAGGAACTCTGGGATTAAAGACATAAGGCAACAACTGAGATAAACAGGCAAGTAGTATCTCCTTATTTCTAGTCCTAATAGTGAAGATGCTGACACTGTCTTGCTATTATTGTTTAATGGTACCAAAGTGGACAAGCACAGGTCAGGAGACGCTGTTGTGCGTGAAGAACGGAGTGTGATTCTATTCCCTGGTGATCTCATTTCCTTATGAATCATCCAACTTTTAAGACTTACTCATATGACATTCCTTTCAAAGTGTTACTGGGTCTGTATAAAACTTTATATTCTGGTGTTTATGATGATTGTCGAGGATACTTGAAAATACACTATTAGATAAATTCGAAACAGTAACATTTATGAAGGGGATAGTATACTGTCAGGGTTATATCAAACAGCTTACCATTGATAGCTATTTCTTTCCTCCACTGAAAACTCTCATCGATCATCTTCAGTGTTTCATCTACGACATCATGTCTCCAGAATAAGTAATTTTCAACCCAGTTATCATCTTGTTGTAGCCTTTCAACATCACGTGGATCGTATTTATCTGGTTTATCTAGGGGAAAAACAGTAATAAATATCCAAGTCAGATACATTCTCCAGTGAATAATAACAAAAGCTAATGTCAAAGGAGAACAAAGACCTGGAAGACAAAGCTAAGCTATTTGAAGATAGACTCAGGGATGCAGTTCAGATGAAAATGAGATTTCAAGGACTGATGGAATTTCTAAGTGCGAGGAGATGAAGTTATCTAAAGACTGCAGGTTTACTTTAAGCCACCATAGATTTAAAAAATAAGACCATAGTCAAATATTTAGCATGACTCTCTCTCTAAAACTATAAACCAACATCTGGGAAGACCAATTATGTTATCTGAATTTGAAATCCTTACCCTAGTCAATGAAAAATGAAACTTCATATGTAAAAGAATTAAGTTGTACTTAAAGACACTTTTGACAAGTGTCATTAAAAAAAATAAAAATACAAAATGGAAAACTGACCATGTATGCAGCAGTTACCACCACCTATAATTTACCGGAATAATTGTTTTCAAAATGATTTCTTATTATCTGCCTACATACAAGCTATGTTCTTACCAACCTCTATACTTGATATTCCTCCTTCGACACCCTGCTCTATTTTTCTGTAATTGAACTTTCCTTGTCTCCCTATAACCTCCTCTTGCTCATCCAGATTCTACATTCTGCAAGATTCCTTTCAAATGCTTCCTCTTCCATAAAATTTCCCCTGAGTCCAGAAGTCATTCCTTCCCAGTTGTGAACAGCTACAGGACTTGAACTAAGCCTTTCTTAAGGCGCTTAGCATTTTCCCCCTTGAATCAGTCACTGGCATGCATAGCGTATCTTCTCATATAGAGATCGTAACAGCAAGGTCTAGCCAGTCTAAGAATCCTCCAAAGCAGATTATAGTAGTGCCAATGAAAAGGCCTTCAGAAAACATTTGTTGACTGAATCTATCCCTTCTCTATTTTTATTTTCTCTGTTAATGGTACCCTCCCAAGCACCCTGGCAAGAAACTTCAGAAAATTCTCTGGCTCTTTCATTTCTGCTTTGTCTTTTTTTCTTTTTTGCATCTAGTTAGTTGCCAAGTTTTATAGATTCTATCTCCTCTCCGTTTGCTCAGCCTTATTTCAGACCCTCAGAGATAATAGCCTAAAGGGCAGGATAATATAAAGTGCATTCAGAGAATTATCTTCTTTGAGTCTCAATTTCCTAACCTTTAAGCTGCTTTAGATACTCACAGGATTATGTAAGGATCAGATGAAAATGTATATGTGGAAGTACTTGAAAGTTTAGAGCACTATAAAATATGAGGCCACGCATGTATAGAGTTTTACCTTGGAAAAGGTTTTCAATATCTGGGTTCTATTTTTCTAATCTATACAATGAGTGGTTCTGTGGTACGTAAACCTTGGAAGATGTTTTTTAGCTCTGCTATTGGAAAATTCACCAGTATTCAATATAACTTTAATGATCATTCATAAACATGTGTTGGGTAGAAAAGTTTACACTGTTTAGCATCAAGAGAGCCCTGGGAACACCTGACCCCTGAAGAAGCGTCATCCACTTTGCCTGCTGGCGGCCCTCTCCTCTGGACAAATACGACATTTTCCTTGAAATTACAGGCTGACTTCATTTTCAAGAAAAGTCCTGCCAAATACCTAAGTCTGAATAACAGTTTACTTGCCAGTTGTTCTTTCAAATAAAAGCGGTGGTCTATACAAAAGTGACTAATTCAGCTAGCAACTCAAACATGTAGAAGTGTTTAATGCATACTTCCCTATTTTGTCACACACAACATTAAAAAACTGTTACTCAAGGGTCAAGATTTAATAAAACTCACTGTTTCATCAGAGGCTGTCTAAAAAAAAATCGACTTTTTATTTTAAACTGAGAGAACCAATAACGAAGACTACAGTGACTACTAGCCTTGATTCAGGCTGCAGAGTGAGCTAGCTGTTTTACCCACCAGTGCTTCTTTGTAATGGGTAAAAATGTCGACAGGGTGAAAAAGGCAAATGGTGTCTTAGTATTATCATGAAAATAGTTTTGACCTCACTGGCTCCTGAAAAGAGTCCTGGGTGTGTGAACTCAGAACCACTTAGAACAATATGTGGCAGGTGGTAAAAACTCAACAACTATTTAGCCATAAGAATAAAACATTGCTATTTTCATTATCACTACCACTGCTGGTATTTATCACTAAGGATACTGTAAATAAGACAGTGCATGTTATTAAGAAATGTAAAGGTGGCTGCTCTTGGATTGCTTTTAGGAATGCAGATCTTTGAAATTAGAAACCTCTATATTAAAATGAATATTGATATTAATAAAACATGTACTTACATATGAAATACCTGTTAAACATTCACCCCTAGATAGGAGTGAAAATAGGGTGGAAAAGACTGAGGAAAGAACTGGGGAGGGGATCTTGTGGGGGTGGAGGGAGAGAGGCAGGAGAAAAGTGGGGACAGAAGAGGGCTGAGGGGGAGGAGAGAGAAGAGAGAATGAGAAAGAAACAAAGTGAGCATTCAAGGAAAGGAAAACTTGGCCTGGGACCACAAAGCCAAGTGTAATAATAACTGTGCTTAGGACAAAACAATTTGCTGCTTTCAAATACAGCCTCCAGACAACTGAATACTCAAGTTTTAGGGATTTTTTAGAAAACTAGTCCAGATGTTATGAAAAGCTAAAGATGGACACTCAAAAGAAGCTAAAGATATAAAACATACCTGTGTGCACGCACACTACCCCTATAAACCTACCCAGGGCACCATTTTGAAAGACTCTGCCTCACAGAGATTAGGAAGAGATTAGTTTTGAGGAATAGAATAAAGAAATAAAATGGAGTCACTATAGTCAAGCTGCTAAATTACTAAAGTTGAGTAGGTTGAGGCATGAAGAAACGATTCTATTCTTGTTTTAACTAACCTGGGAACTTAAAATTTTGAACTTTCCAATCCTGAGTCAATGCCTGGACCTCCATATAAAGCGCCTGATTACCTGCTGAGGGACTCACATATCTAGACCACCAGATGTGACCAGATCTCCTGGTGCCCATCTTCTGGACCACCTGGCTTCCATCATCCAGACTGCCTGACTTCTGACGATAAATGGGACCAGTGCTAGGGCTAAGAACGCAGGGCTGATTCTTCTCAAGGACGGGACTTTTAAGAACTCTCTTCTTTTTTCTTTGGAACACTTCTGGGTTTTTGCCTAGCTGTATTCCCAGTTTTCAAACTCTAAAGCGCTTGAACAAATCTCTATCATTTATTTCTAGCCAAAGCCTTCAGACTTTTTGAGTTCGTCTGACAATTTTATATGCCAATGATGTATGTATACTTTCACAATACAGTGTCCTCATTACTTTAATCTGGCTGTGGACCAGTGAAAACTTCATCACAGGCCAGCAATCGCAAGTGGTGCATTTCTAAGACTCAGCCTTGCATTTCTTCAAAATAGCTCAAAGCTCATTTCAGTCACTCCTCTGTTAAGAAACCTTAGGGAACTATTAGCACACCTGTGCTTCATTGTTTTTTCTACTATTTGTTCTTATATGAATTTTGCTCTGTAAATTGGTTTTATATTCATACAGTGTATCACCACTAAACACATTGCAAAGTTAATAATTTGGCTGAGATAATTAAACGGTGATTCACTTCCGGATCAGGGTAAAGATAACTCTCACCTTTTCATCTCTCTTGTGCATGCAAGCACACAGACTGTTTGTTTCTCATGTATACACTCTGAAAAATGTTGAAACATAGAGAATACAATCGATACTCATAAAACAAAGTTTCTTATTAACATTTCTTTTTGTCTTGTACTTGGTGGCTGGCGAAATTACCAAAAGGGCAGAAACTGTGTTTTAAGGTAAACACATGTGAAAAGATTTCTAACCAGATTCAGGACACAGGACGGAGGGATGGACTCAGAAGACCCATGTTCCTATGTAGAGGGAGACTGAGCAAGTCACTCGGTCTGATTTTCTTCTCTGTAAAATGGAGATAAATAAGGTCTGCCTACCCACAGTCTTAGGAAGATCAGGGACACTTTGAAAATGTTAAACACGATACGAGTAACTTTTATTCACATTAGATTAATAAGAGTGCTACCCATGAATAGAAGACAATTCTAATTGACCTATTAATCAGTTGAGAAAATCCTGGAGGAAGTATATTGTTGTTATTATAAGTGTTCCTAGAATTCAGATAAAGTTTGAAAAAAATACAAATTATTCTGATAACAAAATCAGAGATCAGTTATTAACTTACCCTGAATCTCCAATTTCCTTTGAACCTATCTGGGGACAGACTGAGAAGCAATGATCTTTGATGGGATTAAGCCACTGCCCTATGGCAGTGATCCTCAAAATTCAGCAAGCATCGAAATCACCGGGAGGGCTTGTTAAAACAGACTGGGTCCCACCCTTAGAGTGTCAAAATCATGGGTGGGATCCAAGAATCTGCATTTGTAACAAGTTCCTACAGGATGCTGATGCTGCTGTTGGTCCAGGGACCACACTTTGAGAACCGCTGGTTTACTGCAGGGGTTGGCAAACTTTCTCTGTAGGGCCAGATGGTAAATATCTAAATATCCTGGATTTTGAAGGACACATAGGGTCTCCGTTGCTCATTCTTTGTTGTTGGTTTTTAGTGACCTTTTTAAACATACAAAAAACATTCTTAGCTCGAGGGCTGTTCGAAAACAGGACTTTGCCTGACTCCCCTTTGGTGTAGTGCTTTCTGCTTCAGCTCTGGTCTTTCAAGAGATGGATTCATATGCTGGATATGTAAGAGACATACTATCTTAGATGATAATATCACTCTGATCATCTATTCAGGTCTTCTTTCAATGTTCTTTCATAACATAAAAGTACATTTCTTTAGTTAGATTTGTAGGCAGCTTAGAGATTTTTGTGTTGCTATCATGAAGTAATGAATGACAAGATTGGCAAACCTCATACTTACTATTTTCCTTGCCATATTGATAACTAGCTTATTTTATATACTGTATCACTGTTTTTTTTTTCTGACTATGGGGATTATTTGGAAGTTTCACGATTAAATATGACATTTGTTATAGGTGTTTAGAATATAACACAAAGTTTTCCACGTTTGCTAAAAGTTTTGTTTGCTTTTTCATAAAGTTGAATTATTGTCAGTGCGATTTCTCTCTATTGAAATAAACACTTTCTCTCAATTTTGTTAATTCATATATGTTTATATTGACTTAAACAAATATAGAAAAAGGAAACAAACAAATATGATTACCTAAAGAGGGATAAGGGAGTGATGAGGCACAGGAGAACAGGAAACTAAAGACACTTCTCAATTGTTCTTTTTATAGTTTTGATGATTGAACTGTACCTATTCAACAATTTCATTGAGGAGCATTATGTTAATGTAGCAAATTCCCCTGCTGCATTTTCTGATTATGAATCACCTTCGCATTCCTGGGACTAACAAAGCTGCTTTTGCCTTATGTGTACATGTGCATCTTTACAGGGGCGGAGAGAATAGCAGGAGATCTGTGACTACCAATTCAATTTCTTTAATAGTCACTGATCTATTTAGTTTTTTTACTTCTTGTTGAGACAATTTTAGATGATTTTTCTTTTCTCTAGAAAGTTTTACATTTATTCTAGGTTTATTAACTTATTGTGATAAAGCTAGTCATTGCAGTCTCTTATGATTTTAAAATCTCTATCACATCTATATCTGCTTTTATTCCTAGTGTATGTCTTTGTTTTCTCCTTAATCACTCATCCTACATTTTTGTCTATTCGTTTTTTCAAAAAACCAGCTTATGTTTATTACATCTACTATCTTTTTTCCCCATACCACAAATATCTGTTCTTATCTTATTTCCTTCTACTTTCTCTGTATTTACTCATGTTCACTTTGTAGCCCCTTGAATTTTTAGCTGATTTTTATTAGTGCCTAATTTTCTAAGGAGTGCACGTAAGACCATAGATGTTTTGTTAATGCTCAGCTTTAAGTTTTTGTAATTTTCATTGTGATATCCTCTTTAACCCACAGGTTATTTAGCAGAAATAAGAATTACACACATTTCTAGGAAGCTGTTAACCTCTGGGTTATTTAGAGGTGTGTTATTTTAGTTTCTTAACACTTGATTTGTTTTTAAGTAACTGTTTATTTTGACTTTCAGTACAGCTGAATAATGGTCTGAGAACATGGTCTGTATGATCTAGCTGCTTTGGAATTTCTGAGACTTCTTTTATGACTTAATATGTGGTGAATGTTTACAAAAGCTCCAGGAGCACAAATATATATTCAAAGTATATATTCTCTATTTGTTGGGTAGGAGAGTCTATACATTCATACATACACACACATGCACACATATCTATTATCAGCTTTATTATCAGCTTTGTTCTTTGTGGTGTTTAAATCTAAAATCTTAAGGATTTCTTGCTTGTTCTGTTTATTTCTGAAAGAAGTTCGTTAAAATCATTCAATATGTTTGTGGATTTCTTGAGTTTTCCTTATAATTCTGGGAGCTTTTGCTTTATTATTTTAGATACTTTTCTCATCTCTCTCTCTCTCAGGCAATCCTTGGTTGACCTCACAGATTGCAAGGACCTTGTGAGTTTACAATCCCTCATTTCCCTTATTTTTTTTATTTTTTTACGCCTACAACACCTGGTCTTCCTGGGTGGTCTCCCATCCAAGTACTAACCAGACCCGACTCTGCTTAGCTTCCCAGATCAGACGGGAGCAGGCTTGTTCAGGGTGGCAAGGCCGTAGACCATATCGTTAGTTTCTAATTGTTATACCTTTTTCAGGTTCCTTTTATCACTAGTAGCATCCCTTTTTCTATGTATTTTCACCCTAAATATTTTGTCTAATGAAGGTACAGCTAACACAGGGTTACTTTTGGTTAAAATTTGTTTTATATGCATCTTTTTCCATCTCTTTATTTTCAGCCTTTCTACATTAATTTATATTAAGTTAGTCTCATAGGCAGCATGCAATTAAGATTTTAAAAATATACTCTGAAAGGAAGTATATATTTGTTTCTATTTGTGGTAACTATTCATAAAGTTGGATTTTTTTCTGCTGTTTTACTCTGTTTTCTAGTTACTATGCTGCTTTTTCCCTTCTTTCCTGTCTCCTATGAGACATGATGTTTTTCTTCATTCTCTTTTTCATTTCTCCACTGGTTTGGAAATTAAATATTTTATTTCTGTCTCTCAGTGGTTACCCTAACTTTAAATATTCACACTTAAATGACAGAATCTATAGTTAATACTCTATCCTTCTGAACGAGTTCTTATAATGTTTTACCTCAGTCTCCCCTATTCCTATCATTAACTTTTTTTTACTATTAATTTAGATTGTTTCTTTACTAATTTGCTTACCAATCTCTGCTTTTCATTGCTCCTTGCATCCCTCTGCTTCCTCTTGGGTTCTATTTACTTATTAGTGAAGTAGTCTAATAGATTTTTTTTATTAGCACTGGACTGTCAATCTTTGTATTCTTGAAAAATTTTACCTTCAATTTTGACTAAATATTCTAAATGGCCAGTTATTTACCTTGGCACTTTCAGAAAATTATTTCACTGTTTCCTGGCATTAACTGTTGCTGATAAGAAATCAAGTATCAGTCTGATATTTGTTCCTTTGTAGATAATCTGTCATTTCTCAGCGGTTGCTAGGTTTTTTTCTTTGTCCTTGGTGTTCTCAGTTTCACTATGATGTGCCTAGGGATTCATTTCTTTTTCTTTACGATGCTCAGATCTTGTTATGCTTCTTTAACCTGAGGTTTGATATCTTTCATACACTCTAGAAGAGTATCCACTAATATATCTTCGAATAGCACTGCCTTTATTTTTTTTCTTTCTGGAAGTCCTATTAAATGTATATGGGGTTTATTATGTCTTTTGTTTTCTCTTACATATTTTTATCTGTTTTTTTTTTCCCCTTCAATGATCTGGGTATAGAGTACCTGTATAAAATCTTAAAAATTATCTATGAATGTCCTATGTCAGTTGTGACTATATAGCACTATAATGGGAAAAGAAAAAGCTTTTGCAAATCATGGCCCAATTAGTAAATATAAAGTAACTAATATCAAAAAATTTCTATACATATATGCCAAATATCTGTAGTCAACAAATTCAGCCAAAGATAGTTTAGACTGAAAAGAAGCATTTTTTATCCTCCCATTCCTTGTGAAATGGCTGCAGGGGAAATTTTTTTTTTATGTATTTCTGTGAACTCTACTCCACTTCCTAGAGATGTAATCAAACCAAAATTCTTGTCAGTGTTTCAGTTTTTGGTAACGACACAGATTTGGTAAACAGACCACTCTCGTCATGCAAGCTTTTCAATTAACAAATGCCTAAAGAGAAACTGACATCCTAGAAGTGACAATATTTCTAGTAACGGGCTCTTTAATATTGCATATCTCACTAACTATTCAGGATGGGCATATAAGAAGAATAGGTATCAACAACTAAAAGAGATGAGTCAAAATAAATATTTGCCAGACACTGATAAGTAATTACTGAAAATAAAGATTCAAAAATAAGCAGGTCTACCAGTTCTCTATCTCATGACAAATATATCATTCAAGTTTCTATGTGAAGTTAGTCTTATATTCTCTATAGCAGAGGGTTGATATTTTTAAATATGACAAAAATGAAGAAATTCTTACGATTTTCTTCTTCTGATCATGACAACTTTATCTTTTAGAGGCTTTCTCTCTTGGGGATGACATGCAACACATTAGTTGTGAGGACTAATTTATGATCACCTACCACATGCTAGCTCAAAACAGAGCTAGGTATTTCAGATGCGAAGATGAATAAAGCATGAGCTGATCCCTTGGGTGGTTCATAATCTAGAGAGCTTATGTAAAATATCCAATAGTGTAGTTACACTTTAAAAGTCACTTTCTTTCCACCTTTCCTTCCCAGAGATAATAAACAGGTACTTCCAGTTGATAATGTACCCTTTACCTACAGGGTTCTTTCCATTCACTGCTCATCTTCCTGTCCTTGAAATTCTGAGATCCTCTACGATACTAAAGTTTCCTGGTTCTTCTACTTCTCTAACCACTTTGCCTCCTTTAGTTTAATAAAATGAAGGCATTCCTCAAGGTTAATTGCTTAATTAAAAAGACAAAATAGTTTTTCAAAATTAAAGTTTACCACCAAGGGAAAATCTAAAGGTTATACTTTGGATCAAATGGTAATGATTCCAGATGTAAGATCTGAAACTCAAGAAGGAATGGTAAATGGAGATATTAGTAAATATATGGTAAGTAAACAAGGATACAAAAACTAAAATAATAAATTAGGAGGAGGGGTGAATATGAGGAATCAGGTTAGAGATACACAATGACCGTATCTTTTAGGAAATACTCCTAACTCATTTTATGAAAACTGCATAATCTTGATGTCAAAAGTGCACAAGAAACCTACAAAAAAGGAAAATTACAGGCCAGTTTGTGAATATTAGAGCAAAACTCCTAAATAAAATGTTAGTTAACTGAATACACCAATAAATTTTAAAAACCTGATTAATATAATCTACCATACTAACAGATTAAAAGAAAAACATCAAGTAGAAAGTTTATCAAATGCGATAAATGTGTTCAATAGATAAAGAAAATGCATTTAGTGAAATTCAACCATCAATCGTGATAGGAACAAAACAAGAAAGAAAAACCAAAAGTAGCAAAATCAGGAATAGAAGGAAACATCTTCATTTCCATAAAGGATCACTACAGAGACCATACTTAATGGTGACATGCTCGGGGCTATCTTTCAAAGATTAGAAAGAAGACAAGCTTATATCACTGCTTCTACTCAAAACTGTTCTAAAGGTCCCAGCCATTATGAAGTAAAAGCATTGAAAGATATAAGAATTGGAAAGTTAGAAAAAACACTCATTATTTCAAGGTGATATTATTGTCTATGTAGAAATCCCAAACTAATCCCAAACTAAGAGATGTATTATCAGAATTAATATTAATGTAAAAAAAAAAATCAAATGCACTTTCTATAAACCAGCAACAATCATTTAGAAAATAAATTTTTAAAGGGTACCATACAAACAATATTTTAAGAACTTATAAAAATTGAAAAAAAAACATGTAAAGTATCTGAGAATAAATTTAACAAAAATAGGTTAACCTTTATGTTAAAAAATTATAAATCTTTCAACAAGAAAGAATTTAGCAGGTAGAAAGATATGCTGGGTTCTTGGATAAGAAGACTCAACCATGACAATGTCAAGTCTCCCAAAATTGAAGTGCTGATTTAACACAATTCCACTCAAAATCAGTTTTTTTTTTTAGAAACATAAGTTGATACTATAATTTGCATGGAGGAACAAAGGGCCAAGAAAAGTCTGAAGAAGTGATTTTCACAGAAGTGGAAACGAAATGGCTCGTAGAGATATGAAGAAATGCTCAATCTTGCTGGTAGTACTCAAGGGCAAATTAAAACCACAATGAGATACTCCCACAACCCCATCAGATAGGCAAAAATTAAAAAAAAAAAACTGCCAAATTTTAGGGTGTGGAATAATAACAAGAACACTCAGATACTCCTGGTTAAAATGAAAATTGGTACAATTATTTTGGGAAACAGTTTGACATTACCTAGTAACGTTGAACATGTAAAGTTGAACACGTGCCTATTCTGCAACCTGTCCATTTCACTGTTGGGTACAAACCCTAGAGCAGCAGTTCTCAAATTTTAGTCTCAGGCCCCCTTTTACGCTCTGAAAAATAACTGAGGACCTCAAAGAGCTTTTTTGTTTATATGGGTTGTATTTATTGGTAGTCAGAGCAATGACATCATCACATGCTGTGTAACCCATGGAAAACACTGTATGCTTGCGAGAGAATGACAAAAAAGGAAAATGTTTTAGCGTCATGAAAATAGTTTTGCTCTCTAACACCTTGAAATGGGCTCAAGGAACTACATACAGTTCCTGGATGAACTTTGAGAACCACTACCTTAGAGCAAGTGTAGGCACCAGATATACATAAGAAATGTTCACAGTAGTGCTGTACATAACAGTAAGACCTAAATATAACCCCAAACCCATCATCTGGTATGCTCATTCCGTGAACTACTACAGAGCTGTAAAAAGGAATCAATTACAGTATGGTTATATTTGACAATATGAATGACTCTTGAGGAATAGAAGCAAGTCATGGAAAAAATATTCAGCTTTTATTTAAAGTTTATAAAGAGGTAAACTTAGTGTACTGGAGAGGAACACATCATAGGTGGTAAAACTAATGAAAAGCAAGAGAATGAGTAACACCAACAAATGCAGAACGAGCAGGAACAGGAGGTTTTATTTCTTTGGCTGACTGTTGAGTACGTGGGTGTTTATTCATGTTTCATACGTTTTGTACATATATTTCTAAATTAAAAAATAATAAACCAAGACAAAAAAAATTAAGGGACTAGAACAAGTTATTGGATGAGAGAAAATTTAACAATGGAAGAAACCACAAAGGGGTAAGTTTGAATACATTCAAAAAATTAAAATAAGAAAAGCCCAAACCAATGATAAAGCCATACTAATGAAAAAAAAAATTAAATTGCAAATGGATGTAAACATGAAGAGTAGTTTACTCTCACTAGTAATCAAATGCAAACTAAAAGAACCATCAGTTAAGAAATGGCACTGTGGGTAAGGCTGGGGTGACACTAACAATTTCATGAATGCTAGTGCAACTTCTATAAAGGAAGGTTTAGCACACATATGAAATAAAGTGTCTTATACACACTATTAAAACTAGTAATTCTACTTTTAGGCACAAATCAAGGAAATAATCTACTGCATCTAATATTGGATTAACAAGAAATTGAATCTAAATGTCCAAAAAGGGACATTTAAAATTGTCTTTTATTTAGAGAATATTAAATGGTAATATAAAATACTGCTTACTTCATATATATGGGGAAATAAGATCATGTCAGTAAAAAACAATGCAACGCAAAATTACATACAAAATGGTCTTTTAACTATGTTTTTTTTAAATGTACAGAAAAAAAGACCAGAAAAAACATCCATTGTTAGCAGAGCTATCTCTGGATGGTGAGCTTATGGGGGATTCCTCAGATGGCTTCTGGTATCACTCAAATTCATTTAAGTGTATTCATATACTAGTAAATTCAGAAAACAAACCTGAAATAATAAAGCCCACAAAACTCTCAATAGCTCTCCAAACTCACTAAAGTGCAAAGGCATCACTTAGGTGTCCCAGGCTCTCTACACTTCAGTGCTGCTGTTCTGAGCCATGTGTGCTTACCGCCCTAGGCTCCTAAAAGTGGACTTCCTATGGCTTTCTGAATATGCCCCCACACCTTCTCGCTTCAATGCTTTAGCTCACATTATTAGATCCGCCTGGATCACATTCTTCAATTGGACGAGTTCCACCATCTTCCAAAGTCCATGAGAAACACCATTTTATTCTGTGATTTTTTTTTTCTAACTCTGTGCTAACCCAGCCACCCCAACCATGTGCTTTTTCCTTCTTTGACTCTTACAGAAATGACTGTAGCACTTATTACTCTTGAAATAATTTGCCTTAACAGTTCTGCTTTAAAGCCTCTACTAGATGCTAGTAGTTCAGGAAGGGGCTCTATCCTTCTTCAGCTCTTTCTATAATATTGACACTCTTCTCCAGAATTAAGCACATACTATTTGAGGAACTCAATAAATTATTGTCACAAGGGATTAGTCTCTTGCTTTGGCCACAGGGAGGAAGAGAGAACAGGAAATGTTACTCATTTGAGACTTGGGATAAAATTTCTCACAGGGACAACGAGGAAAAAAAGGACCATTAATAATGCATGAAACAATAATGGACTTATATTTTATTCTTTTTGCCAGCTACAAATCTATCCATAATTGGTAACTTAATTTCTATGGAAACGAAAATGTGCTTGGAATTCCCAAGAATCTATCTCAAAGAAGTTTTTGGAGTACAGCCAGTGCTTAAAGTGATATACTTGTAGATAATATTTTCCTTTAGCAAAAACATCACGATTGCTTAAGTCTGCCTCAGCCTCTTCTGAAAGAAAATATTGTTAATGTGACAATAGAAAGGGTGAAATGAAACAAAGAGGGAAAGTGGATGTTCTAAACACCTGAGCCAAGTTTAAAAAGCAAACTTGGAGAACATATAAATCAAAAACCCTTTTAATCACCTTCCTATTCTACGTTTACCTGATGCTATATTTTAGGAAACAACTGAAACTTAAAGGGGAGAGAGTCTAAGGTTTTTATTTTCCTTTCCCATGCAAGTCTTTAAGTTAATATTTACAACGGCTGTGCAGATAACCCACCCACGTGCATTCACACATACCCAAGTGTGTATATTTAAAAACAAAACCCTCCCTATACTTAATGCCATACATTGCTCTACTTAGAAATAACGCTTGTCTTTATGAGACATATTGTGAGGGCTGCTCCTTGCTAGATTTTGGTGGGGGAGGGAAGCCGGTTGGGATAGCTCTTCAAATGAATTTAGACTAATCTCTATGTATATATTTGAGCAATGCTATATTCATCAATGAGTATGTACTGAAGAGAACTGTGCTAGGTATACAGAGGTGAGTCTGACCTTGCCCTCAATGTCCACAGGTTGCCTCAAACCTATATACATTCTTCTAGAGGAAATGAACAATAAATAAACAAATGGACAAGGTAATTACAGGTTATGGTAAGACCTGCAAAGGAGACAAAATAAACTAGATAGGGAGGCTATTTAATAAATCAGCAAAGGCCTCTCAAGACACATTTACACCAAGATGGAAAAGAAAAGGACCTGACCATGCATGCTACCTGGGCCAGAGCCTTCCAGGCAGAGAGAAATGGAAAGGTCTCAAGATGAAAACAGACTTTGTTTGAAGAACATAAAAGAGGCAGTGTGGCTGGTCACGTTTTTCCAACTGTGGGTCACGTTTGTAGATTGTGATAACAATTTTGTGGGTCATTGCATCAGGGAGTCAGTCACAGGTTTTCAAAACAAGTATTCGTTAACAAACTTTTGTTTCAGTTTTTTGTGTGCATGTGTACTGGATTGCAACAGATATGTTTCTTACTGTGGGCAGTGATAAAATCAGTACTCAGTAAAGAAAGTAGGAACAGGAAGATAGAGGAGGGGTGGGAAAAACTAGGGCATGCATGGTCTTGTACTGTAGGTCACCATAAAGAATTAGGATTATTTTTTCTAAAAGGAGGAAGGTACTGAAGGGTTTCAAGCTGGTGAGTGACATGATCTAATTCAATAGGATTGTGTTGCCAAAGAGTACTACAGTGAAATTCAAAAGACCTGAGCACCAGCCCTGGCCTAGCCACTAACCCCAGAGATTTTGGGAAAATCAACGAATCTCTCTAACCTTTCTTCATTTTAAAAATAAGGTTGGCGCAAGATGACCTTTATCTTGTCTACTGCTACATTTCTACAACTATATTTTGATTCCTATGTTTTGATTCCTCGTTTGGGCATAAGTAAAAGACGACTGGGGAGACACAAGCTCATTAGGTCAAGTTCTAGGTTACTTAAAATATAAACTTATGTAGCTGTAAGAGTCACACTTGTATAAAAAGAAATTTTAGAATTATAGCTGGCTCCAGTAAAGAAATATTACTAGAAATGATATCTCTGGGCTGGAAGTGACTCAAGTGCTTTTGCGACTCTGGTACAAAGTTTGGGATTTGAAGAAAATTGACAAGGAGGGATGAAAAGATTTCCTGAGCATGTTATTTGGCAGATTTCCTTATTTTTGGTCATCAACTGGCATATAATCTAGGGAAGTCTAAAGTTGCAGGGAACTTCTGCTTAGCACTAAAGTCAAGCTTAACTCCTTTGACAGTAACCAAAATAATTCTTGAGGCTAAATATTCATTGAGAGCCTACTATATGCTAACCTCATGCTAGACAGTTTGATATACGCTTTCTCCTTTAATCCTCCTAATTATTCATATTTCACAGCTATGGAAACATGCTCAGGAACTACAAATAAGCTATTAAGTCGCAGGGTCAGGATTAGAATATTTATACAATATTTATAATAAATTATCCCGTATGTTTTAAAAAGTTACTGTATAAGAAGTAAGTCATCAAATTTTGGACAACTCAAGTATCTATGACATCTGGAACCAGAATGTTCAAGCAATAAATCAATTCTGGGCTCAGGTACTTTGCTAGGTACAGTGTAGGATGAAAAGATAAGAGCTTGATTTCCGGTCAAGATGGCAGAGCAGAATATTGTGTCAATTGTAATTGAAAAATAAAAAAAAACTTGCTGCAGCACTGGAGGGCCTATTCTGTGGGTAACATACTGAGTTGTATGATGTGGAATGAGGCAAAATATTCAAGGAATTTGGATCCCCAATTAAGTACACGTGAATAGTCTTATGGCAATTTCCAAGTTTATTTCCGAGGTTGCTGCTGGTAAAAGGTTAGCAGAGGAACTGTTCGTTGGAAATTGTCACCAGTGCCATGGACCTAGAAAGTGTCCTCCAAGTTCCCTAAACGCGGGATGCTAGAAACTCACCGATTTCTAACTTACGTTAACCCTCTGGCAAGCAATGGACACATCACCTGCCCGCTTGGAGCAGTGTGCATGCCATGTTACGAGAGGAAAATTGTGGAAACGTGCAAGGCACCGTCAATGTGAGAGTCGAAATAGTCCCTAACGGTTCCCACAGAGACACCCGCAAACAGTCCAGCAAAGTTGAGGACGTTCATTACACACCTTCCTTAACACCGAGAACGCGGTACCCACCTGTCACATACTCAGCTTCGAATCTCCGTCGGATTTCAGAGATGAGCTTGGCTTTATTCTGGAAGGAAGACAAGAGACGCTTAGACACCAAGTTCACCTTCCAGCTTTTCCTCAGCCCAGCCCACACGCACCTGGGAGCGCAGCCCCTGGCCTGAGAGGATTCCGGGTCTGGGGAGGGGACCGGCAACGGTGCGGTGCGATCGACTCCTTACCTCGGCCGTGGCCGCGGGCGTGGACATGACTGCTGTCGTTGTCACCACTTACACAGCTGCCAGTCCCAATATCTATCTCATCACCGGCCAGGCTGGCCCTGAGGTAGAGAGGAAAGGGCGGAGGTGGAGGCGGTCGCGTGATGCCGGAAGGCGGGCGGACGCGTCGCTGCGCCGCCCAATCGTATACAGCCGTCTGGGTCTGGAGGCGGGACTAAGCCCTCAACCTGGCTTTCCATTCGCTTCTTGTTCGGCTCCTCCCCTGACGTCCCCTGCGGGCCCACCCCCTCCAGCCATCGGATCGTAGGCGCGTCCCCGCGGAACTCCACCCGAGCGAGCTCCACCTGTCATCCGCTCTCACAGTGTTTTCCGGAGGCTCCGCCTCCTCAGCCTCCCTAGGCAAATTTCGGGCGGGCTCGGCGGGCTCCGCCTCCTCTGAGCTCAATGCGGCCTCCGGCCCGCTCTCCCAGGATGCAGCGCGCTGGCGGGAAGTTTGGAGCCACGGGACGCTGCGCCCAGATGGGGCGTCAGGAAAGTGGCAGCGGCAGCGGCAGGACGCGGGGTCCCGCGCGCTGAGGTAGGGCCAGCGTCTGTTCCTTTACCCAGTCTTCGCAGAGGGGCGGCGGGGCTCCAGTTTCTCCCCTATCCCGTAGTTGCGGAAGAGCGGGAAGGAAACGGGCGCCTCGAGGCCCGTGTCCATCATCCTGCGAAACGATAACTGGATTTTAACTGACATATTCAAGGATATTTCACTTAAAACTTCCTTTACCCCTGCAGCATCTTTCCCACTTGGAATGTGAGATACTTAACAAGGAATATGTCTTTTAAGTGTTTAGACTGAAACAATTATATAAAGTTAAGAGATGTAAAACATCTTACACGATTAAGATGATTGTTCTCAAAACGAGGGGCAGTTTTGCCTCCCAGGGGACATTTAGCAATGTCTGGAGACATTTTTGTTGTCACAAGCTGGCAGCGGCCTGCTACTGGTATCTGGTGGGTGAATAGAAGCCGGGGATACTGCTAAACTCTGCAACGCCCAGGACAGCCCCACATGTTATCCAGTGCAAAATGGCAAAGTTGAGAAAGATCGATTCATAACGTACTAGGAGCACATTTTATGGTTGTTGGTTAAAAAGTTGAAATCGTTTTGCATTCAGTAATATTGCCTTTTAAAAATTGAAAAATACTCAAAACTACAAAGACATTGTAAGAAGAGCAGTCCTTACGTTTCCGTCAGCCACAGTCAACCACGATTGACAGTTGAGCGCCTTTGGCCCCAGACTTCTTTTTATGTTTACGTTTTAATGGAGAAAAAGCGAATATGTTGTTTAAAAATTTTCCGAATGCATTCTTGATAGCTTTTTGCACGGGCATACCTACTTTTATTGTGCTTTGCTTTATTGTGCTTCACAGGTGTTGCGTTTTTTTTTTTTGTTTTTTTTTGTTTTTTTGTTTTTTTAAACAAACTGAAGTCAAGACCCGTCACCAACAGAAAGATTACGGCTGGCTTTATTGTGATACTCACTTTATTATGGCGGTCTGGAACTGAGCTCGCACTATCTCTGAGGTATGCTTGCATAGCTGGAGTCTTCCTCTAAAGTCTCCCTACCCCGATTTCCCTCCCCTTCTCCAGAATAAACAGTACTTAGGGATGTGACATGAATCTTTACAGCTTTGCTTTTTTGGGGAGGAGTGGGGATGGAGGGTGGAGCAGGCTGCCTGGGTTTGAATCCTGGTCCTGTCACTTCCTATCTGTAGGCCTCTGAGAACATCCTTAAATGCCATGCCTCAGTTTCTCCATCTGTGGGATGGGATCATGGTGCATGTGGCACAAGGATGCTGTGAGGAATAAATGAGTGAGTCCAAGTTCCAATAGTACCTAGTACAGAGAAAGCACTTGAAATATAGCCATTATAGGTGAACAGAAAATATATAATGCTGTTTTATGTGTTTTGATTTAGGTCAATAGTGTACTGCAGTACACATTTTTCTGCAGCTTAATTTTTCTGATCTTGTTTTTGAAATCTAGCTATGATGATATACATAGATCTAATTTATTCCTTTGAACTATGATATGATATTCCATTTGTATTTATTCATTCCCCTATTGATGTTCATTGAAGTTTTTACTATTTTAATATTCCACATTGCAGCATAGTGAACATTCTAGAGCAATGTCTTTGTGCATTATTATGTAGGATTATTTCTCTTGGTTTATAACTAGAAATGAAATTGCTGGATATGTGCATTTTCATTTACTGCCAAATTGTCTTCCACAGTCACCTCTCCCTTTAAGTACTCATAATTATCTCCTAATCGATGGCTCAGCCTCCAGTCTCACCCCTGTCTACAACACTGCCACCAGGATCTTTGTAATACAGAAATATACTCTTAATGATGGCTGTTTTTAAAATATTTCATTGGGTTATCATTGCTTAGAGAAAGTAAGTCCTTAGTATGACTTAGAAAAACCTTTAACTTAATCTTTCCTACCTCTCTTAGTGGATCACCATTCCCACACAGTCACCTGCATTTCAGACAACTAGGCATTGTTAGGGGAAAAAGCAGAGATTGATTCTGGGTAGGCCCCAACAAATGACTTCTAGTTATATAGGTAGAAAAAAGTTTTAACAGTGAACCTATTCTATAGCCAAGTTAATTTACTTAGATAACAATGTCCTATGTATTAAAAAAGGCACATCTATCTGTATTATGCTTGTAAGATTATGTTTAATATTATTAGGTGAAACTTAGGTATGTCTTAATTCAACCCCTTATCCAAAAACATTTTGTATTGGTTGTAATCAGCATGGTTTCTTAGAGACTTTTTTAGGTTTCATCTGCAGATTATTATATAGTGCACTTTTCGGATCTTCCTGAACGAGATCTTTAGTAACTTAAGGAGTTCTGCAATTCACAGCACCCAAATGAATTTAGCAGCATTTAAATAGAACGTTGTTTATTTGGTTGTGAGGCTGGTGGAGAAGAGCAGATGAGGATGATGTCATGTATTATTTATTTTCTAGTGTACTCATGTCTGTTTTCATTTTATGTGTAAAATACAGTCAACTTTGGTGTATGGTAATACAAGAACAGGAAAAGCTCAAATTAATTATGTAGCAGTTTATAAATACACGGCTTCCAAATCTCCCCTCCACCCCACTTCATTGCTGCAACGTGAGGTAAAATTTAACTGATTTGAGTTACCTGTTTTTTCTGTAGCCACTGTAGTAAGGATACTAAAGAGTCAAATGACCAATAGCCCGGTGCCTTGATAATCAGGGTTTGACTAATCAGGGCTTGTCTATGTTGGTTTAAGAACCTCGAAATTGAGCCTCAGTTTTGTTTCCAGATTGTTTCTATTTAAAAAAATAAAATAAACCTACCACTTATTCCATAGGTTTAAAGGTTTATTTTATGAACATATGCTAAGAACATATGTAACGCTTACTCTTAAAACAGATGTTGCATCAGTATAAAATAAAATAGATATACATATATATCTGAATTTAATAAGCCTTGAGATTACAGAAAGCTTGAGGAAAAATTTATCTTCATAAATACATTAATATATTAATCTAATTTTTAACTCTAAAGTGGCTCATTTAAATAACATTGAAAATATACATGTTTTTGAAATAGTATTTAAAAACAAAAAAATGACCTTTCATAAAACAGTCATTTTTGTTTTTAAATCTATTTGAGTCTAAGTACATGAGAATAAGTTTGCTTTCTGCTTAGAGCTCATGCTAAAAACATGTTGGGTTAGGGTTGAAGCGGGGCCTTGAATATCATGCTAAACTTTATAGCGGTGGTTGGCAACATTTTACCTCTACATCATTCATATGTTGAATACACAGCATTTAGCATCTATCTTTCCAAGTAGTAATTGAAGGATCATAGGCTTGTCGAGAAGGGCAATGTGTGTGCGCACGGTTTTAGAATGAAGAGGCAGTTACCAGATCAAGTTTGTGTTTTAGAACAACTGAGGCAGCATAAATAAACTGATGTGTTGGAGGCGAGAAAGACTAGAGGAAGACCAAGCAAGAAGCTTTTATTTGACCTCGGCCTAAGTGAGAGATGAAAGCCTGAACTTTGGTCATGGCAATGGGAACAGAGAGTTGGAAGATCGAGGTTTCTGAGTTAAGGAACTAGTTGAAAGCATTAAAGGAGCAGAATGTAAGGGACCTGATTTTTCTCAGTTCTAACTTTGTCAGGATGCTACATAACATACTGTAAAAGTTAGGAAAGGAGGAAGTTCTGCTGACCTTTTAGCAATCAGATTCTCCTTGCTTCTCTCACACTCAACATTGGTGAACCAGAGCATTGTGTTGATTAAACGTTAGTTGTGACATTTAATATTAAAATAACAAAATCCTTTACCATACAGAAGTTAATTTCGGTTGTTTTTATTATTATTAAGAAATCTGCACAACTTTTTGAGTAGGTAGCAAAAAGCAATGTGTTCTTAGATCTTTGTCTTAGAATATATCGTTTTATGCTCTTCCTTTTTCAGAAATCTTCTAAGAAGCCTGACATGTCTCTGGGAAATTTGAAATACAGAAATTATTATTCATACATTTTGATGTAATATGTTATCTTCAAAGTAAAAGGTTCATAAGTAGAAGCCACACCTTCAATTTACCTAACCTTACTGCGAAAGCTGAAACTACTTTGTGTGTCCTAGATCTTTGACATTAATTACCTAACAACAAACCAGTCAGCCAGTAACTTCTGCTAGTTTGTATTATGATACAATATCTCCAGTTACTTCAGGTCATAGGTTTCATGAAATTCTCAAAAATCATATCATCAGTTTAATTTGAAAAAATGCCATAGAGGAAAGTATTTATTTCTGCATAACAAATTACTCCCAAACTTAGCAGCTTAAAGCAATAAACATTTATGATCTCAAAATTTCTGACGATCAGGAATTTGGGAACAGCTTTGCTGCGTGGTTCTGGCTCATCATCTCTCCAAGGGGCCAAGTCATCTACAGGCTTGGCTAGAGCTAGAGGATCTGACCTCAAGAAGGCTCACCCACATAGCTATTGGCAAGAGGCCTCAGTCCCTCGCTCTCTTTTGGTAGGAAGCCATAGTTCCTTGCCATGTGCACATCTCCACACAGCTGCCTGAGAGTCTTAATGATATAGAAGGTGGCTTTCTCCAATACAGGTGATTAAAGGAAGAGGTCAACTAGGAAGCTATGGTACTCTATGACTCAGTCTTTCAAGTCATGAACTGTCATTTCTGCCACATTCTATTGGCTAGAAGTAAGTCATAATGACCAGCCCGCACTCAAGGAGGTAATTAAAAGCCAGTTCTTGATGGAAGGAGTTTCAAAGAATTTGTGAACATTTTAAAACCACAAGTAATGTGTTTGCGAATAAGATGCGGCATTTCCAATTTGAAAGTAGATGCTGACTAGTCTGCTTTTAAGTAAAATTGCCTCCAAATCAAAATCATTTCTTTAAAATGCAACTTACATTAACTTAAACTTATAGATCATGGTTCAGTGATACTTTTTTTCTAATTGGGCTATTGGTAGGGGTAGGTTTTTATAATAAAAGAACAAAACCTAAGCCTTTAGAGTTTGCTTCTCATTCAGCAGAGGAAAACAATATTATTTACTTGTAAATGACCTGGTTTTCATTTATTTTTGAAATAGTTGAATTTCCTGGTGTAATCCACAGGTAGGAGAAAAGAGAGAGTATGAGTTAAAATTGTTGATAGTGGAGAGGGAACTTTCAGCATTCACAAACCGTTATGTATGCAACCATTCTTCTGATGTTTCTAAGGTTAGGTACTATATAAACCAGAGCCAGCCATAATGGTGATGATGATGATGATGATGATAATGATAATGATAATAATGATAATGATAGTAGCTAACCTTTATTGAGCACTTTCTGTGTGCCAGGTCCTAGTTCAAATGGGCTATATTAGTTAATTCCTTGTGAGGTAGATACTGTTACATAGATGTGGATGAGAGGTACAGAGGGGTTCAGTCACTTGGCTCTAGTCATACACATTGTAAAAGGCAGAGCCAGCATTCACGTGTCTGGCTAAGCCTTCAGCAACTGTTAAAGGAGTGACTCAGCAAATATAGCCACCGAATGAAGAGATCAACATCTTTTTCTTGTGTGTTCAGTGTGGAGGGTGTTTCTTTGCTCTTTGTTCTACTTTACTGATTCTCGTTGCTTTTCTTATACCCAGTGTTCAGAGTAGGGGAATGCATGCCAGGACAGCGTGGTCGTTACAGTGTAGGCTCAGGAATCAGAGGGCCCCTCTTCCAAACCTAGTGGAATTGCAGATTCGTGTCACCTTGGAAAATTTTCTGAGTTTTGTTTAAAAGATGAGATAATAAGAATTCTTACTTAAAAAGAATAGTAGTATGCATTAAATGAAATAATGTGTGTATTGCACCTGGCATATAATAAGCATGAATAATTGATAGCTATTTCATTCTGTGTTCATTGTAATAGTATAATATTACTAATCCTCTATTTTTTCTACTTTGAATAAGAATAGCGACTTACTTAGGTTGTAAAACTGCATTGTTCTTTTGAAGTAAGATTTGAGATTTGTTACTCATACAGAGATTTTTTTCAAGCCATGTTATAGCGTCTCCTGTTTTCCTTTCACTTCGTCTGTAGTCTGACTTAGCTCTTCTTTCTGGGAAGCAGGGAACACATGCCTGGGCTCTGGGAGGGGTCTAACTCGAGTCACTGTCATTGCAAAGAAAATGGGGTAACCAGGTTGAGTCAGTAGGTTTGAGAGACAGAAGTAGAACCCTTAAGAAATTCCCTGAGCCGGAAAGACTGTCTGCAGTCACTTTAATAGCGCACCTAACAGCTTTCCATAGTTGCTGTTAACATTCAGTTATTGTTTGTAATGTGGTTGTTTGCATTCTTTGCAAACTGTTTAAGAGCTATACAGAAATAATACTTGGGATATGTTTTTTAATAGGTGTGACATTAAGATAGCATAAAAAGCGTAAAAATGTTAACCTTAGAAAATTTGTAGTTACCCATTTAATGATTCTCTTAACAAAAACATGTGTTTTCAACTCTCCCTACTTGATGGCAGTTTTCCTGATTTCATTTTTAGGATTAAAATCATTGAATGGAATCAATTTGCATTCGAAAATTGGACCAACACAAAGACTTGATATTGTGGAATGACCAGCAAACAAGCAATGTCATCTAAAGAACAAGAAAGGCTCCTGTGTTGTAATGGGGAAGTCCTTGTTTTTCGATTGTCTAAAGGGAGTTTTGCAGATAAAGGGCCTGCAGAGATGCCAGTATTACATGTCAGAAGAATGGTATTCGACAGAGGAACAAGAACATTTGTTCAAAAGTCCACTGGATTCTTTAACGTAAAGGAAAAAAACTCTTATTTAAAAATTTTGTGTTGCGACTGTACGTCGGATTTCAGAACTGGAATGAATCTCCCTTATATTGTGATACAATGCAGTGAAAAGAATATTTTCAAATATTTTCTACTATTTCTTCACAGTACCAATAAATTTGAAAAGCGTTTGAGTTTTAGACTAGGCCATGAGTTGAAGGGCATAAAGGTCTTTAACGGCCCTTTAATTTTATGGAAACATGTCAAAACATTCTTCTATATCTCTTCTCAAACTCGCAAAGTTATCACTCTGTCCTTTAAGTTTTCCTCTATTGAGTGGGTAGGGGAGATTGGAGATCTAGGTGTGGTTTTATTAGGACAAAAGAAATATTATTTATCTGAGGAAGAATGCACCCCAAAGCCTTCAAAATCAGATTATGCATTTTGGAATACCAAGTTTTGTGTATACTCCCTTGAAAGTGAAGAATTAGTAAGTGATACATACATTATCCCTCCTGCTTATAGCAGTGTGATAACTTGTGTGCACGTCTGTGCAACTGAGATTGTCAACAGCCAGCTAAGAATGTCTCTGATTGCCCTTACTCGAAAGGACCAGCTGATTTCATTCCAAAATGGCACTCCTAAAAGTGTGTGCCAGCTTCCGTTTGCAGATCCTCATGCAGTTCAACTTATGGATTCAGGCGGAGACCTCTTTTTCCTTGTGTCCTTTAGGTCCGGTGAAGTTTGTGCTGTTTGGGAAAAGAACTTTCAGGTACAGTAGTTATAAGTATACTCAATTGGTATAGTCTTAGACCTATTAAACGTTCCTGCACATCATAGAGTTCACCTGGAGGGGTCTCATTAGCCACATGAATTTTTAGTGCTGCACTTATAAGAAAATTGTATATATTATTATTTTTTCTTAAAGTTATCTACTACCTGACAAAGGTTTTTGGATTGCCATTTTTGACTTATAAAACGTTTTTGAGTTGTTTGGAAATATATAACTACAGTTATTATATATTTGTCTTTTAATTTATCTCAGTTTTTATTATTGTAATAATGACCGGGTGTGTGTTTTTACTTAGAATATGATTATTAGTGGTTTGACTTTGTAAGCCTTAGGAAACTCAAATCAGTTCAACTTTTTAAAAGTTGGTAATTTTCTATTTCAACTTAAAATGAAATCTAGAGGAATTCCTTGAAATATATCATTGTCCCTTAAGACAAATAATTGTTCTCTAGAGACAAGTGATGACTCTTAATTTTTCTAAAAACTATTGCTTAAGAGAATTTTGTTATATTTTGAAACTCAGAGTTGTCCTTTGCAAGCAGTCACATTTTATCCGCATATACAGTAGTTGTATCTTTTAGTGTAATTTAGTGTAAGGTTGGGAAATTACTTCAAAATACTGATTGAGTGTTCGATAACAGGTTAAAAGTGCAGAAAACAAATAGGAAGTTGGAGGTTTGTAACTGGATATATCCACCAATAATATTTCTCTGACCCCAATTTTTTGGTAGTACTACATCCTCCGGCTTAAGATATATATAAGCTCATTCAGTCATGAGATGTCAATGTTTATAATTCAAGATAAATCATTACCTGTCAGAAATGTCTCTTCCAAAAATAGTTTTTTAGAATATTAGTACATTATACAATTTTTAATTTCTTGTGCTACTTTGAAAAAAAGTGGATACTTTGTGTGCCCTATCTATTCTAATTAGAAGCTCAATTAAAATTTCTTTCATATATTAGCACTTTGATAGGGAACATTGATAAATAATTTAGAAAGTTTGAGAGGCATTTTTTTAACGTGAATCATTACTTTGTGTATGAGTGTTTGTGTGTGGAAGTGTCAAGTTGAAATTGTATTTTATCAGGCTTTGCCTTGTAAATTACCTTTATATTAATAGGGATTCAAGAACCCTATTCAACCTCTGTAACACATAGAGGATTTAAATTCTCAAAAGGAAAATACTTTGAAAACTATCTTTTATTTTGAAAGCAATCTTTTAAAAGCACATTGTACTTTTATTTGAAAGTTGTTTGGAAGGTAATATTTTCTGTCTTTTTTTACTTCTTTTTCTTTCAACAAATGGTTGGGGGAAACAGCTGATATAGCCTATAATCCTTATTGGGATTAGGGTAGCGGAAAGAACATACTTAACCTAAGTTTGAATTCCACCTGAGCCAATTACTAGTGTTACCTTATTTGTGAACTCATTTTCCATCTTTATGAAATTGAAATCATCCTTTAGGCAGGATGTCATTAAATTAAATGACATTGTAAAGTATCTAGCACAGTGCTTGGCGCATAGGAGAAGCTCAGTATGTGTTAGCTATTATTATATTAGGCAAGGGCCAAGACTGATGTCAGAGACACGAACCTACCCGAGGCCCCTTATTTACCTGGATAAGGAAAAACAACTCCTCTGTGCCTCGTTAATTCTGTGGACTATAGTCCTCTCTCTCTTGAAGTGGGTTGCCTACTTGGACACTGTAGAGCCCTGCCACTAACACATTACCCACACCAGGAGACCATGTCACTCTGTAAGTGGGCCTGTAACTGCTGGCCTCCCCGCCTTGAAATTGTGTTCTGAGGTTCTTTATGGTGGACCACCATCCTTTTCACACATTATTTACCTGAGTCCCTACTGTCATACCCCTTAAACTACCTCTCCAGGGATTCTGTACTTCTAAACTCTTCTCAAATGCCCTGTAATGAACGCTCTGGAGTTACACCCTGATATCTGCCAAGTTAAGTGATTCTAAGTTGCATCAGTAACCTTGACACTCCTGGAGTTTCGCAGCTCCTGCCTCTACTTGGTGTTCCATTTATACTAACCTAGTTTTAAAAAATTGGATATAGCTTAGAGTAAGACATTTGATTACTTTTTTAAAAAAAGGAATGAAGGCTAAGAATCTACAAATAAAGGGGGAGGAGAGTAAGGAAGGGATAGTAATTGTATTTGAGCGAATACATGTAGTTTAGCAGTTAGACAAAAGTAATATAGGTTTTACAGTTGCATGGAACATACACTATCAAGCGAAAAAATATTCTAACTCTGAGTTCTGAGAGGAATCTACTGTTTGTGGTATTATGTAAGAAGTTTTGAATAATAAAATGAATACATTATTGGAAAATAAAATGATGTGTGTGGTAGCAGTTTTCCTCCAAAATGGGAGGAAAAAACACCAGTCTTTCTTTGGATTAGCTGTGGATTTATCCAACTACCCTTTACCTAACCTCATTCCATAAAGGAATTAAGGCAGCCTTACAAAGACAGGTTAAATACAAACAAGCATAAATTAGATAAAGTAATGAAAATCAAGGTTAGTGTGTCCTCAGATCAACCCTCCTGGGTACAATGTTTTATCCAGTGATAGGACTTGAAACAGAGCTCAGTCTAGAGAAATGCTTGAGTAGCTTTTCTTAGGCTTTCTCTCTTGAGCAGAAATTGTCAGCAAGTTTTGGCGAGATTCTATGTAGCAGGCATTTTAAAATCGAGATCATTGTCAGATATACCTGAAACAGATATTGGTATGTTATAGAAAGAGGTCAACGTATTTTAGAGGTGTTCTATCTGATACGGTAGCCAGTCACTAGCTACGTGTGATTATTCAACATTTAAAATTTGGCTAGTCTGAACTAGAATGTACTAGAAGTGTCAAATACACACTAGATTTTAAAGACTTAGTAAAAAATGAAAGTGAAATATCTCAGTAATTTTTATTGATTATATTGAATTGAAGTGATAATGGATAGATTGGGTTAATAAATAAAACATGAGTTACTTTTTCCTTTTTCTTTTCACTGCTACTAGAGAATTTTCTTGTATTGGCTACTGGAAAATTTAAAAAAATATATATATATGCTTTGCACTTGTGGCTTGCCTATATTTTTTTTGGACAGCACTGTCCTAGAGCTATAGATTGCAGATATGTATGTGCTTTCATGAGTGCACAGCTCAATGGTGTTTGCATGCTGAGCACATTCTTATTACCATCTCTTCGTATAGTTCATTATACTCCGTGATACTCATGGGGGATTGGGAGGAAGAGAGTATATGGGTTTACAAATAAGCTTCTTCCCTGCATAAGTGAAAAATCACTGCTTTAGAAATTATTCTTAGAGGGGAAAGATTGATATTTGGTTATATAGCTTGAGGAGTCTTACTTATAGTCTTGCTCTAAGGCAAACCACCCTCCTTTATCACCTAGATGATAAATCTGTGCTTCAGGGATTCTGAGTGGGAGTTTTATCTTTTTTGCCTGAGGGAGAAAGTGTCTATCTGATCCCCAATGGCGTTAGTTTTCCAGAGGATTTATGGACCTTTTAGTTATCTTCTATTTTAATCTTGGGGTCTCATGTTCTAGTAGAAACTGGTCAGATTGTTTCATTAGGCTAGGATGGTTCTAGGTGCCCCACTATTGAGATCCTTCCCCTATTGTGGTCCTAATAACAGCTATGTTCTCCCCAAACTGGATTTAGGGTATTAAGTTCATGTTGACTCTTAAAGGTATTCTGCTTTGAGAGCTCTTAAAATGTATACTAGTACATTCTGTTTATCTAATAAAACCAAATTCCTTGTCTGATCATAAATACATATCCACCAAAGCTGCAGGAGTGAGGGTCATCCTTAAATTAACCGTGTTAGAGAAAGAAGCTTTACTGGAGTTACTCATGAGAAATGTTAGAATTTCCAAAATATTTAGTCATGAGAAGTATTAGGACTTATAAATTATAATACAATTTGAAGATAGAAATCAGCTACATTGTAGTTCCTGGACAAACACTGATGAAATATTAAATTTTAAGTAACTTGCTATTTATAAAGTTATAACTCCTTATGTTTTCTGATCCCTCAGTATATTTTTTAGATTTTAGTGTTTGTACTACCATTTCATATTGTTAATAAGATCGAAGGTAACAATGTACAGCTACATGTAACAGAAGGATTTCACAACTGATTTTTTTCCTTCTCTATTCCTTCTTTACCACTCTTTCTTTCAGATTGCTGCTAAATGGGAAAAAATTAGCTCAGTGCTAATAGATGACTTTATTGGAACTGGAACTGAACAAGTACTGCTGCTTTTTAAGGACTCTTTAGATTCAGATTGCCTGAGTTCGTTTAAAATAACAGATCTCGACAACATGAACTATTCAGTAAGTTCTGTTTACTTTTTATACATTAAGAATGATTTTAGAAAATCCGAGTGCTTTAAATCTTTTAACCACTGTTTAAATATTTGTGATTTCAACTAATCTTTTTGAACTTAAGAATACATGGATTGAATCTTTTGAAAATTCAGTCATATGCCTCAATGGTAGGGATTCGTTCTGAGAAATGCATCGTTAGGTGATTCTTTCACTGTGCAAATGTCATACAGTGCACTCACACAAACCCAGATGGTCTAGCCTACTACATACCCAGGCTATGTGGTCTAACCTATTGCTCCCAGCCTCCAAGTCTGTACAGCATGTTCCTGTACTGAATACTGTGGCCAGTTGTAACACAATTTTAAGTATTTGTGTATCTAAACATATCTAAACGTTGAAAAGGTACAGTAAAAATATGGTATAAAAGATAAATAAATATGGTATACCTGTTAGGGCACTCACCATGAATGGACCTTGCAGGGACTGGGAGTTGCTCTGGGTGAGTCAGTGAGTGAGGGTGAGTGAATGTGAAGGCCTCGAACATGACTGTACACTACTGCTGACTTTAGAAAAACTGTACACTTAGGCTACACTAAATTTATCAAATAACATGAGATTAAATCAAGCCCAAGAGAAAATGATGCTATCAAGAGACGAGGAAAACTTGAAATCTATGCGGCTGCTGCTCGTGTAATATGACACAGTATTTTATAGCAAACTTGTCTTTATAAGTAGAAAGAGTGGACCCTAAAATAACCATGTAAAGTCTAGTATAGTAAATACATAAACCAGTAACAGTCATTTATTATCATCATCAAGTATTATGTACTTTACATAATTGTATGTTCTATACTTTTACACTACTAGCAGTGCAGTAGGTTTGTTTACGACAGCATCACCACAAACACATGAGTTATGCATTGTGCTACGATGTTATGACAGGTCCAGCATCACTAGGCAGTAGGAAATTTTCAGGTCCATTGTAATCTTATGGGTCCACAGTTGTATATATGTCTGTCATCGACTGAAATGTCATCATTTAGTGCATGACTGTATACATTGAATCTCCTTTCAACAGATGTTATTCAAATTGACTATGCTTTTGAATATAGTATATCTGGTTGTCACTGAAGTGATAAGATTACTGAAAATTAATCTATTGTTGCTTCTGCAAATCGTTTTATATCAACAAACAATGTTGGATTGATTAAGGAATAAAATGAAATGAAACTGCATTATTAAAACAAGCAACAGTTCATAATATTTTAAGATCTTGGGCATAAGGGAAATAATACCTCTGAAATTTCAGATCTATGTAAAATGCTTCTGAGCCTCAATTGTTTTCATTAGTAAAGTGAGGATAATTCTTATTTCCTCTAGTTACAGGATTTTAGCATTTTATGAAAATCTAGTAAGCTGATGCTCTTTGAAGCAGTATATAAATATTACATGGGCAGTAATAGTGGTAGTGATTTGTGCTAGTTACAAGAAGATGGGGAAAATATATATTTGTCTTTTACGTAATAGATGTAACATGGGGAACAGCCCTTTGCGTAAACTTTAATTGTATATTGTTAATCTTAAGAATTTTCAATTTGTTTCAAAATTTCAGTTTTAGTGTATTTTTTATTTATTAGAGCGAAACACCGGATTGTGATGAAGATGACTTAATTGAAGACAAACAAGAAGATGGTTATTTGGTGGTTCCAGCTCTGGAAAGAAGAGTGAAAGTTAGTGTCTATGTTTGCTTTTTGCTTTTGCTTTTTTGCATTAGTGCTATTTTAAATGAAGGAAAGAACATTGAAAGAAAGGTCCTTAAAGTGTAAGCAACTCAGTGATTAGAGAAAAAATGGTATTTAATGGATCTTTTTACCTTTTTGGTACCTCTGTAAAAACTATTATGACATTACTCATAAATGTGTCATCTGAAACTGATGCCTTTTTGTAGTAAGATTGTGTAAATTTACTAAGCCTCATTAGATGAAATATAGGAAGCTCACTTTTGAAAACATTCTTTCTGGTCTATAACATTAGTATCCCACAGTATGTCTTTTAAACAAGCAGCAAATATGATGAATCATAACATATTCCAGACTTGAACAGTTTACCCTCAGGTTTTTCATACAAAGCTGTCTAAAAGAGAGTTTTTGTTTTTTTCCGAATGTACAAAGGTAACCACATTCCCTGTAAAACACTGAGACCAGGCAAGGAAATATTAAACTATAAAAAGAAACTAACAATCATCTTTGATTCTGCTACTGAGATATAACCAATTTTAAACATTTGGCACAATAAATGTGATTATAAGCTGTGTGTTCTTTTGTAACCTGCCTTTTTTCATTCATAAAAATTTCAAATATACAGAAAAGTTCAAAGACTAGTACAGTATATCTGTAGTCTCCAAATAGATTCAACTGTTGTTACATTTTTAAAAATCATATTTGTGTCATCTGTTTGTGTTTGTGTACATGTACATTTTTGCAGAATCATTTGGAAGTTGCAAATATTATGTTTCACTCTTACGTATTTTAGCAAGAATCTCCTACAAATAAGGACGTTCTCCTGTGTAACCACAATAACATCATTGCACTTAGGAAATTAATAATAATCCCTTAATCTTATTTACTATCCAGTTCATATTTAGGTGCCTTTAACTATCACAAAAATGTTTTTTTACAGCTAACTTTTTTAAGGATCCATTCAAAGTTTACACTTGCATTTGATTATTATATCTCATTGGTGTTTTTATTTCAAATAATGCCCCCTCCCTTTTTTTTTTTAAATGGCACTAATGAGGAGGCTAGGCCAGTTGTCCCTCCTTTTGGATTGGAATGATTCCTTGTGGTATCATTTAACCTTTTTGTCTATCCCTGGAAAATTTTTTCTGTTAAAGGCCAGATAGTAAATGTTTATACTTTGCAGGGACTTTTATACTTATTTTGCAGCTATTTTAATTATTAAAGTGAATTCACTATTGCTATTCACATTCGTATCCAGTACAGTGTTCAATAGTTACTTAGTGAATGTGAATAGCAAGTAACTAAAATATAGTGAACGTAGAACCATAAAGGAAAAGATTGATTACATTGAAAACTTTTGTACTCTGAACAAAGTAAAATAAATAAAAAAATAAATTATGTAAAAGGAAATTATAACACATGACAAAGGATTCATTTTCATAATATAAATATGCATTCTGAAACAATATTTTTGAGAATGTAAGGTGGGCCAACCCCCTCAGAGGGAAACTCGTTACAGCTACTAAAATATGAATTGCACACAATTATGTTTTTACTCTTGTAGTGTAAGCAATATTGATTGTACAGGAACATTTATGTAGTATTTATAAATAACAAAATCAGCCAGAATTGAAATATCTATTATTAGGAGTAAATAAATTATGCTATCCCTGAACCATGACATACTATGCTGTTGTCAAAAAGATTAAGGTAGATCTTTATATCTATTTAGAAATGTTGCCAAAATAATTTAATTTATGAAAGCATGACTTTCAGAAAATCTCACTTCTGGTAATATGTCACTTAATTTATTTGGACCAACTCTCCTGATAAAGCAACTTAAAAATGATAGTTAAAATATGTTTTTAAAATCTTAAAAGCTTCTAAGAGCTGAAAATATAAGAAAAAATTATCAGGCCAAACTCCTAAAGAGTGGAACCCAGAGAGATAAGTAGAACACTGATGCTACTCTTGACCCAGAAGCATATATATTTAACCTAAAACAGTAGTGCTCTAGGTACCTGGCAGAAACAAATATAAAATCCTCTCTCAAAACACAAATTTGTCCTAGGCCTCATATGAATCTCACAAGTAATTTTTCAAGGAAAATGACCCACCTATAGAATAACCAAGCACATAAAGAAACAAAAGCTTTATGGATAATTATTTATAGAAAATAGCACTTCTATAAACTTAAAATACATTGAAATTTAAAAATCCCTAATTCAACAGATGAGTTTACCAGTTGACTGAAAGATGTAGAGGGAATTAGCAAATCAGACTATGTTAGAAAAATTATCCAGAAGGTAGCACAGAAGAAATGGAGGAAGCAAGGAAGGAAAATATGAAAAGAACATAGGAGTAGGAGACACTGGAGGTAGGGAATAAGAAATAGTCGAGTGTCCATTTTGTCTCAGGTATCCATTTGTTATCACTAGCTCTTAATGTGAATAAAAATATTTCCAAATGTTAGAAGGCCTTTTAGAGAAGAACAAGTCTATTCTCTCACCCATTTTACATGTGTGGAAACAAATGGAGAGGAAGAAAGGTTAAGTTAACTTGCAGAGGAAGAACTAGAGTCCATTTCACTGTTCTTTCCAGTATGCAACTTGTCCAACAACTCAGTTGTTGGAGGGGAAATGGGGAGACGAGGACTTTGGAGAAACTCGTGCGCATGTGTAGAAACATTCACAGCGGCATTGTTTGTAGTACTCCACAACTGGACGTAACCCAGGTGTTCATCCATAGCAGACTGGAGAAAACTAAACTGTGATATAGTCATACGATGGAATACTATAGAGCAGCGGTCCCCAACCTTTTTGGCCCCAGGGACCAGTGTTCCTATGAGAATCTCACGCCTGATGACCTGAGGTGGAGCTGAGGCTGTGATGCTAGCGCTGGAGAGTGGCTGCAAATACAGATGAAGCTTCGCCACTCATCTGTTGTGGGGCTCGGTTCTTAACAGGCCACGGACCAGTACTGGTCCACAGCCCAGGGGACCCCTGCTATAGAGCAATGAAAGGCATGAGCTACAGCTACGAGTGACAAATGGATGACTCTAAAACCTAATACATACAGAATGATTCCATTTACAAAAAGTTCAGAAGCAAAACAAAAAACTAAAAATGTTTTTTAGAAGTTCATATAATGATGATAAAATTATGAAGACAAACAAGGACGTTATCTTATTAAAGGCCAGGGTAGTGTTGCCTCTGGCGGAGAAAGAGGCTTGTGATCGGGGTGTGCTTCTTTTGACTGGGGTGTGGTTCCATGGGTATCGACTGCATTGTTAGCCCATAAACTGTTGTCTTATGCACCCTTCTGCATGCCTGAGTTCACGATAAAGGGGGAAAGAGCAAGGCTTGGTATCATGCAGTGTAGTATGCTCCTGCATTTGGTTTTGTGTGAGTTTTGTTTGTATGTTTGTTGGAAGGACAAGGAATGCATTCCTTAACATATACTTGGAAAAATTCTGGAGAGGTAAGCAATCTGTTGGCTGTATAAATGAGATTGAGGATCTAGGAGGGGAAGGTGAGATGTATTTGTATGTTAATTCAGTTTCTTACCATGTGCTCATTTTCGTAGTTTTAGAACAAAACTTCATAACGTACACTACTTAAGTGATCTCGAAATTTACCATTTAGTCCTGGAATAGGAGGTGTGTTGAGAGGAGTAGGGAAGAGAGAACACGGATCATTTCTGAGGGGGTTCTCATTTTCAGTCTACCCACATTATTCCTCTCTTCACTCCTTACCCCTTCAGCAGTCTCAGATTTGCTCCACCTCTGATGGGCACATCTCCCTTCCCATAAATTATGACTTACTGAGCAAATAGATGACGGAGTGTGAATGATGTGAAACCTATAGAACTGGGTCAACATATGAAGTTTAAAAATATCAGCTAGACACTTTACATACTTTGTACAATTAGGTAAAATATGATTCCATCTTAACTAACTACTATTCATTGATAAAAAGAAAAATAATTTACTTGCCTTAAATGTAATTTAAAAGAAAGGAATTCAAAAACAAGGTGTATTTTTTTCAATCTAGAAAAATATATTAAAAGCTGGGTTAATAGTTAAACAGTCTCAGATATTCATCTGAAATGAAACAAGTTCTATCAGTTCAATGATGTGACTCTAAATTTTTAGTAGCAAAATGTATTTCATGAATGTTTCATTCTTAGTACTGAAATCTATCTGGTACAGTAAAAGGAACAGATTATTCTCTGCCCAGTTCAGACTCTTCCCCGCCGCCCCGCCTCAGTAATTAAGAGTAAATCCTAGCACTGAATTTATTAGGGAAAAAAAAAAAAACTTGTGACAGTTCAGAGGCTGTTATATGTTATTTTAAAGATATTGCTATAAAGGTTATAGGAACAGTATTTCAAATAGTATCAAGTTAAAAGTGACCATTTCTATTTATAATGATGTCTTTTTTTTGAAGCAGAAATTATTTGAACAACAAGCAAAACATCTTTCTTATGGGCGTAGGAGTATTGATAGCCTTTGATTTTTATTTATATTGATTGATTACTTAACTCAGCGATGTAACAGATGCTAATACATTTCCCTTCTCTCAATTTGATGCATAAGATCTATTGCAGTTACTTGCCGTGTTATTTTTCTTTGCAATTAGAGACTTAAAATATATAAATAAAAGTTTTGCTCTGAGAAATATTCTCTCTTTTTCTATAGAAAAATGAATGAAGCAGATTTGGAGAAAGTACTTCCTGAATTAATGGTATGTCAGATTTCATTTGAAATTATGTCTCTGACAATGATTTTTCTTTCTGCTTTACAGGTTGGATTGGCTTCTATTCAGAAAGTACAGCAGCATCTTTTACTTAAGGAAAAAATTATTTTAAAATCCTCCAAAGCTTTTCTGAACCTGGTCCAAGGGAAAGAAGATAGTACATCAAGTGCAGAGGAGGTAAAGTTAATCATGTGACGATTTTACCATTTTATGAATTGAAAGCTACTAACGAGTTACTAAATTGGAGTATTGAAATATATTAGCAAATACTAAATGGATCAAGAAGCAAAGTGTCAGGGATTATAATGGTGGGCTTTTATGACATTCAAAGATATTTGATTAAGAAGCCAATATTTTCTCAATTTATAAATTATTCTTATTCTGTAGTATGTTAGAATCTCAGTTATCAGGAAGCTTGGGGAGTAAGTCTTTTGGTTTAAAGAAGATTTAACTAAACGTTGTTATTTGTATAGTTTGAATAGAAATTGCTCCTAAGTGAATTATATTTTTTGATGCCTTAAACTGAGCATTATTTAACCGTACATTGATGACATAATTTTATCATTAATAAATAGTTGTTTTTTTAATCTCCTGCACAGTTAAAATTTAAGGATATTTATTCTTACTAGTTAATGTCCCTAAATTGGTCTGATTTTTTAGTCCTTATGTCTGCTTTTTATAAATTTACTCTCATTTTCCTTGGGTTTACCATCATGAAAACCTCTTTAGGTACCTTGCAGTTATTTATGCCAGTCCAGTAATATAAAAAGTTAACAAAAACTGCTTTGACATCATAAAAAATTGTATGTACATTAGTTGCATGCTGAGAAAGACAACATAGCAAAATTACAAATAAACCATGAAAAGCTGGACGGAGAGAAACTTGAGGTGGCATTTTATTTCCTCAAGTCCCTTTAGTGCTTAGCTCTGAATTCCTTCCAGATTGACCATTCTTATAATGGTCTATGCCTTGTGTCTGTGTTTCAGTCTTAGTTATATGAAAAGTTTGGCCCCAAATGTGATTCTGTGCATATAAGAAACATAAAAGCACATCACGTTGCATTTCTGTACTACTGTTTGAATTTCCTGGGAAAGTTCATGAAAGTCATTGTTAAAAGTCTCCTCATTTCCCTTCCTTACCGCGCCCCAATGATTTTGCCAGTATTAGAAAAGGGGACGAAATGTTTAGAAATTAATGCATTCAAACCACCGTGTACAGGACACCATTTTGGCCTTTTAGATGGTTAATTTTGAAAGTAATCTTGACAGACGGTAAAAATTTCTGCAGGTTTTGGAGGAATAATCTGCCTCACATCTACCAGTGGAAGCCTCAGGTGCTAGGGATGTGAATGCTTAGTCTGCTAGACTGTACACGCCCTTCCTTATCTTTCTTTAGTAATTACCACTTAGAGGAGCCGATCATATATGTGGGCCCTGTAACCTATCTGCTTTGGTTCAAATCTCAGCTATTCCCCTTGCTAGCTGTGTGACCTGGGGCAAGGTACTTAACTTCCTTGTCTGGAAAATGTAGATAATGATACTAGCTACCCAGTGTATTAGGGTTATTGTGAAGGTAAAATAAATCCATACATGAATGACATTTAGAATAGGAACTGACATATAGTAAGCATTCAATCAGGGTCATATATTATTATTATTATTATTACTACTCCTAATCTTTTTCCTCCGACTATTTATTCTTATTATAAATCCATATGTGTGTGGAAATGAGTGAGTATGGTCTGGAGCTTAAGAATAAAATTTTAGCAATAAATCGATCAGCAGTCCAAAGGTAATTTAATCAGTTTTATTAGCACAAACGTTTACAGTTAAAGGTTCGGTGTAAGTCACTGTTAAGATAAAAATTTGAATGTTTTCAGCATGCCCGGGGGACATATTGTCAGATTATTTTTCAAAATGGACTGTAGGTTTGCATTCCTGCTGTGTTGGATAGATACCCTGTCTTGTTTTCAGTCAGGCCACGCTTCTTGATGTGAGTAAATAGTTAATTATATGTGTTTTATAAGCATTATTTTAGTGAATTATGTATAATCTATAATATAATAAGGTATTAAAGATGATAATTTATTTTAACATGTGTTAGTCTTAAGTCCTGGTCAAAAGCTGATTTGCATTATTTTTTTAGTTTTGTTACATTTGATAGTTTTTTTTTTTTGTAATCAGTTATTTAAACATATTTTTCTATAAGGAATGTCTTGTTACTCTTTGTGGTAAAGAAGAAAATCCGGTCCATAATTTTGATGAAAAGTTATCAGACAATTCTCAAGGTTCAGAACAGCTAGTAGAAAAGATATGGTATCGTGTAATAGATGATAGCTTGGTTGTTGGAGTGAAAACCACATCTTCTTCAAAGCTGTAAGTAAATTCTAACATCAGACCTTTATCTTAATGTTCTAGAACAGCTCTGTCCAACAGAAATGTAGTGTAAGCCACATAAGTATTTTTAAATGTGTAGTAGCCATATTAAAAAGTGTAAATAGAAGTACATGAAATTAATTTTAATAATATTCTATCCAAAAGATCATTGCTGAGAGATAAATAATATTCTGTATTAAAAAGCAGATTTTATTCGTCATTTAGGGGAGTGTAAAATGCAGTTTTTCCTTTAGAGGTATTTGCATTCTAAATTATTATCAAAATAAACTCTTAAAAAATGAGTAGTTTCTCTTCTTATTTTAAAAGAAAGGGGGGTTAGATATACTTCAAAAATAAAAAGCAGGCATTAATTTACCATTTCTTTGTGTTAAACATTACTTTCCTAAAGTCCAGAATATTTACAATGTTTTTCTTTCCTATTTTTTGGGAAATGTTTTTATAGGACCTTTAAAAATGTCTGACTTTTACGCTTAATTTTCCGATACATTTTACATTTGAAATGATGTTTACTAGGAAAGGAAAAAAAAATTTTCTTGTTGTTTGTATGGCATTTAATCATCTATTTGATTTTAAAGAATGAACTCTTAGACTAAACCACATGCTGACTGTTTTACAGAGCCCTGAACCGGGTGACTTTATCATTGTTAATGGATCAGCCCCAAAGCTCCTGCTCGCCGCTTATTAAGTGTCAAAATAGGGTGATCAAGTTGAGTAGGGACTCTTTTCCAGCGCCATGGTCAGTGCCGTATGAAATAGGATCAGAGGCAAAAAGGATCAAGTTGACTGTTGATGGTGAGAAAGAGGAAGAAGAAGAGGAGAGCTTAGTTTGTGAACAACCAGCTGAGAAAGAATGTGTACAGATCATTACTGCTGTAACACCTCTGTCGCCACTCTTAGCATTCAGTCATTTTTGTTGCATTGTGCTACTACAAATTAGGGAGAAAGAAAATGGTAACTGTTCTGAGCATCGTTGTATTCCGTGTGGCAGACTTTTTATAAGTCTCGAAGATTTTTCAAGTGAGAAATACTTAGTGACATTTCCAAAGAAACCTATAGGTAATATTTGTTGGTACTTTTTTATCATATAGTTAATTGAATCAAATTTTTAAGGACTCTCTTTGGTAATAGAGTTTAGTGACAGAGCTTGTGACATGTTTTTCTTGTAGAACACATGGAAGATCTCTTTGCACTTCTCACAGCATTGCACAAAACTTGTTTTCAAATCACATCACCGAGCTATGCCCTGACTTCAATGAAGACATGGCTCCTGGAACGCATGAAATGCGAAGTCATCAAAGGATTTCCAGAAATTTGCTTTTGTAAAGGGCCAGAGAGTTTGTATGGGACACTCTTCAGCTGGAAACAAAGAACACCATTTGAAGGGATTTTAACAGTCTATTGCAGGTAATGCGCATCAAATTGGAATCGGTCCATCAAAGTTGGTGTAGATGTGTGTGGTGAACATGTGGTCCAGCAGCGGTCGCGCAGTAGAGGTCTGCACTATTGTGGGACACGTCTCAACTATTGTCTGGTATAGCATGAATGGACAGGTGGCCTCATGGAAAAACTGGAGCTGTTTTACATTTGTTTTGGGGTTTTTGCTTTTTGGGTGATTAGGGCCTAGTGATTATTTTAAGGTTTTGTTTCTTACTGCTCCCCAACAATGAAATTTAAAAAAAAAAAAACATATTGATCTTATTACTTAAGAGAAAAATTAATCAGGAAACAACCTCATTAATATTAACTGACTTGGTGTATTTTTGATTGCTGCAGTCTGAATTGCATCAGTGATCACATGCATGCATTATTGGTTCTATTCATTGCTAGGGTGTTTATAAATGAATGTTAATTGATTACTACAGTATGTTGCACACAACCTCTTGGTGCTGTCCTGAATTTTGTAATATTGTGTTTGTTTTTTTTTTTCCAGGAATCAAACAGTTTTGTTTCAGTGCCTTCATAATCTCATCAGAGTTCTCCCTACAAACTGTTTCTTCAAAAATCTAAAATTAGGAAATGAGGATTTCCTAATTAATCATTTGGCATTAACTTTGGAGAAGGAATTGGTTATCCTTGGTTCTCTTTCTTCTGCCTTAGTTAAGGTTGAAAACAACCTGGTGCAGAGGTGTGAAGCAAGCAAAGAAAAGAGTAGTGGCATTGTGGCTGCTTTATCAGACAGAAAAAACATCCATCCCTACAGAGAAGAACTTCAGAGAGAAAAGCAAACGTTGGGGACGAACCTAAAAGTGAGTGGTGCCCTTTATAGAGAAATGACTTTGAAATTAGCTGAGGTTCAGCTGAAATCAGACCTTGTTGCACAGAAACTGAGTGGTTTGCAATTATAATCTCAATTTGATTGTATTTTAAAATATTTTTCCCCTTCCGGAACATTTCATTTCCACTTTTTTTCATTTTCCATTATATGCTTCCTTTGTAAAAATTTTAATTGTGGCATTTTGTAGAATCTTAGGTTTTGACGATGTACAAAATAGCATGTCTTAGAGCAGCAGTTCTCAACGGGAGTGGGGGTGGTATTTTGCCTCCCTCCAACCCCTTATCCCTTCCCAGGGCTATCTGGCTTGTTTGGAGACATTTTTTGATTGTTAGAAGTAGTGGGGATTGGGAGGGTGAGCCAGGAGTGCTCATTGCCTCTGGTGGGTGAAGGCCAGGGATGCTGCGAAGTACCCTAATCTGCACAGGACAGTTCCCCAGGAAAGCATGATCCTGCCCAAAATGCCGAGGTTGAGAAACTCTTCCTTAGAGTTACCACCTAAGTGAAGACCGAAGTGATCTAACAGTATTTTGGTCTAAATCTTAAAAAAACTTAAGTAGTCCTTTCAATGTATTAATAAAGCCTAGCTTAGAAAAATCAACTTCAAGTAGATAAATAAGTCGTCAGGATTCACAACTTTCTGTAAACACCAAGTTCCCGTGGAAATTTAGATGGCCAGCATCTGGGTGAGACCATTAAGTTGAAAGTGTTTGGAACTCTTATTAATTTAAAATTTATTAGAAAACTTCTCTGAAATTGCCTAAGTCTATGGGAATGTGAGAATTTTAGGGCATTTCTCTGAAAAGCATCTCTCTTTCGAAAGGCTAAACAGACCTCACAGGCCACCCTTAAAATTCAAAATGTCTTTAAGCCATCTGAAATTCCAACTCTAGGCAATCCTGGAATATAAAATTCTAACTAAAAGAATTTAAAGAATGTAGTGTTCTTCAGGAACTGAGAAATTTAGAATTAAGTGAAAATTCACTTCAGTGAAGTGATTTTTAAGGGGTCCAATGAAACATTACAAAGGGATAAAAATTCAGCCTATTTTTTGTGGCGGAAAGGAATAAGAATTCTGGAGTAATAAGAGAATGTCAGGAGAGGAAAAAAAGACAAAAGGATATGGGCCAGAAGGAATGTTTCTGATCCTTTTTGCTCTAAAATCCGTAAGTGAGAGGGAAGTTTCCAGCTCAGTTGAAAGAAATAAAGATGATTATAGAAAGTGGCATTTCATGCTTGCAGCTAATTCCCCACATGCCTTAGAAGTGCTCGTACCTAATGATCTGGTGACGCAAATGGGTTTTAGAGAATGTAGGTTATTTTCTTGTCTCAGTTTTTATGATTGTCCATATAATATGCTAGCTCTTTTTTTTAGTAATCCACTGCAAATTGAGACAGCTCTATTTCTATGAAATGGCAAAGAAAAATATGTCAGACCTTCCGGAAATGGAAACGGCATAATTTCAGGATTAATTGTGGAACTCTTGAAGCAATATATGTTAGTAGACACGTTGAAACTGTCCATGGCAAGTTCTGAAAGAACAACCAAGTATAAAATACAGGAACTCAAGTGGGAGGTGGAGGCTGTCAAAAAATGAAACCAAATTTAATTGTAATAGTTTCTCTGTAGGAAAGTTAGGGTAATAAAAATAGTATGTTGCTCATTTTTTATTTATAAAGGCAACCGAAAGGTATTCATCTAGCTGTACCAAATAACGTCCTTACAAGTGAGGTTGGTACTTCAGTATATTTTTTCTACTTAACTACCAGAGTTTGAGGAGATGATGCCATCGCCGCTGTCACACGATGCAGTTGTCTGTGTCTGTAAGCGTAGTCCTCTGACCACTGCCCTTGTCATCAGTCTGAGGCTCCCCTCAAAAACGCAGTCCTTCCAGATCCGCAGTCCTTCCAGATCCGCACTCCTGAAGCGAAAACGAGTTTTGTTTTGGAACAGAGCACTCCACAGTTTCCAGACACAAAACTTTCTGTTGGCCTCCCGATTTCATAATTAAGGAATGTGTGCAAGCCAGCTTAGGTGTGACATTATTCAGTTTGGTTACTAGGGTGGGGTAAGTGCGAAGAAATATGTAATAGTTATTGACTTGTCAGTTATGTGCCAAATAGCAAGCTTGAGACACACACGCACACGTACACATCCATATTATTATCCAGACATATATGTGGTTTAATCCTTCACAGACACCTAGTAAGTGTAATTATTAGTATTGTCCTCAGTATGAAAAGTAATGTTAAATAAAATTAAGTGGGTACATGCAAGCAACTTGATCCTATACCCTTGTTACAAATTTTTCAAAATCAGCAAACCCTTTAAGAATTCTAAGAATATTAAGTGAATCTTTTATTGTCCTGATAAAGCTTTATTTTCTCCTTCCTTCTTTCTTTTTTTTTTTTTTTTTTTTTTTTTTTTTTTTTTTTGCCTAAAACTTGGACAGTATCAGATATTGAGAGGGTTCCTTTTTTTTCCCCTTGTACTCCAGCTGATCCGTAAACAGTGTACTTAATTGAATCCTTACAGGGTTTGTTCTTTTTCCCCTTTTTGAGTTTCCTTGATCTGTTACTTGAATTGCTTAGTGCCTCAACCAAATAGCCCTACCCTATAAAATCTTGTGTTAAGTATCTTCACAGTGCTAATGATCTGGCCACTTTCTTAGACCTTATTTCGATAACCCTGTCTTGCCTTTTTATTCAGTAGGGTACCAGGCACTCTTCAGGTGGTGAATGTTTGTAAGACCAGAACATCAGACACCTGCTGTGCCTGCACTGTTCAGATTTTTCCTGTGCTACACTTGTGAGCGGCTACGCTGGACAAAGTACCTGTGTGCATAACTGCAGATCAACATAATGGTTCTGAGTTCATGTAGGAAATTTCTTTAGCATCTTTAACTTCATCTTTAATTATCCGTTTCCCCACAGCAGTAGTCACTTACCCCAAAACTATAAGTGGTGTTTATGGGCCACTAAAGCATATGGTTAGTAATCGACCAAAGCATTTAGCACTAGGTACTTAGTCAGGAGCGGGCGAGAAGTGTGATGCTCTATTGATGGCCTGTTGGACAGCAATCTCTTTCTTTTATTGTACCAGAACTCTCATCTTGTTCCAGAAACTTCCTTTCCTGTAGTTCATGTGATTGGGGAAGTGGACTCCATCCCCAGTTCCAAAAGTTAGTCCTGGCTTGTCTAAGCCAGTTAGTGCAGGACACTTCCCTGACAACTGTGACAGGTCTGGGATGGGCACAAGACCCAAATTGGCCTTCATAGGACTGAGTGGAAGGACTTGGTTCTCTGGTGAGGCGGAGGCTCTCTTCTTGTCCTGCTGGAAGTAGGTGACCTGAATTTTGAAAAGATGCGTTATCTTATAATCTCAGGAAATTAGGCTTTAGAATGAATCTGACATTATAGATTGCATAATTGTTTTATTGTGTCACCAATCAAACCTCATTCCCATGCTTTCCTGGGACTGCCAATTCAGAAAAAAAAAAAAAACCAACTTGTAACAAATCAAGGTTTCTATTACTTGGAGCTGGAATAATTTCTTACTGCTTGAATTGGGAAAAAGGAACCCGGAGAACAAAGCTGACTATTCCCTGGAGCCCAGGACAGGAACAGGTTGTTACCGTGACAGGACGCTTGTACCTGCTAATAGAAGAGTAGGAAAAACCACGCACCCTCTGTCCCCACACCCACCTTTTACTGGCTTGCTAAGGTTCTTTCTTTGGTGTTTTTTTGTTGTTGTTTATGTTTGTGCATATGTGTGTGATTTAGTTTACCACTCAAATTAGTTCATATCTGATGGTATTTTATATCTAAGATGAGCTTTTTTTTTAGTTGTTTTTTTTTTTAATCTTCTTTTCTCTATTCCTTAGCTTCCCTCTGGTATTATACCAGGCCACTTGTTCAGTTATGCCTTCCTCATTGGGTTAGAGGTATATGTCAGATTATTGAACCTATTTTTCCATATTTCCTATTTTAGAATATAAAACTGTAAATGTCAGCACCATATCTTTTGTGTTTCTTAGATATGAGAAGAATTCAGACTTGTAATTCTCTTCTGACAATTGTTCTCATATCCTCTCTAGTAGGAAGAGAAATCTTTATCAATTTTGATTCTTCTAGGAGCCTTTGTGCTAGGAAAACCTAATTCGATATCATGGGACTGTTTTGGAAATAGAGTAGTATTCCTAAATCAAAAGAGATGCACTGCATTATTAATTCAAAGCTTGTAGCCTTTTCAAACGTAACAAGTATGTGCTAGAACATGAGTGGTTGCCTTTTAATATATTCTAGAGAAGCAAAAGATAACCCTTTCCAATTTCATTCTAACCCCATAACAACAACAAGAAAGATTTTGGGAATTTTTAGTGTAATGTAGTTTTTGTTAAGCCTGATGAGTTGTTTTAAGGTTTAGAATGACTAAGTAATTAGTGATGTCAAGTGCAATAATAAAATCCTCTCATAAGTTATCTAATAGGAAATTAACATGCCCTAACATTTGAAAAATTCTGGTAAATATAGTGAAAACATTGAGAATAGGGGCGGGGGTAACTTCTGAAGGGAGCCAGGACCAAATGTGTCCTTGATAGTCTGCAAAATTTTCAGAGAGGGTGAACATGCGGTACATGTGTTAGGCCCAAGAAGGGGAGGTGGGACAGAGTGATCTGGTGTTTTCTAAAGCCAGCGCCACCTGGAAAGGGACAGAATTAGCATGGAACTCTAAGCAGTAGGAAAAGTAATTAACCACAAAATTTAGGGGAGGAGTTGAAGAAAACTGCAACCTGCATTTGCATCCCTGTTTTTTATGATGTGGCGTGCTGAGAGATAGCAATGACTAACATTTATCAATTATCGTGTGCCAGACATTGATTTAAATGCTTAACCCTTATGATCCTTACAACCATATAAAACTCTGCTTTCCAGGACAGTAACCACTAAGCATTGGCTTTTTAAAGTTATATTGAAATCAATTAAAGTTAAAATAAAATTTCAGTTTCTTAGTTGGCACTAGCCAACTATATTTTAAATAATCGGTAGCCACATGTGGCTAGTGCCTACCATTTGGACAGTACAGAATAGAACATTTATATAGTCACAGAAAGTTCTGTTAGGCAATGCTGCTGCTATAAGATGTATACTGTTAACAATCTCTTGTTTATACATCAAGAAACTGAAACCCACACAAGTTAGGTAACATACCCAAGCCTACATAGCTAGTATGGAACAGAGCCAAGATTCAAATCCAGCATAGCTCCAAAACCTTTGCTCTTTCACCCCAGTGCTGTTTGGCTTATAGTCAGTTTGTCCTAAAACAGTGTATGTCCTCTGACTGGTTTATTTTAATGAAATGCACTACTACAAAAAAAAAAAAAATTGTAAGAAATGTACAATTCAATAAAAATGTGAATTTGTTAACGTAATTGAAGTATTTGCAGAAATGTGGACTGTGTCATCTTAAATTCTATACTGAGCAGGTTCTGAGAGTTGATTGATGGCCCTAGCTGTGTTGTGTCTCTTGACTCCTTCCCTTCAACTGTATCTAAATACCTGAGTCTCTCTTATTTCCTTTCAGCTGTCTTGGCTAGAACCATCACTCTCCAGAATTATCGGATTTACCATTGCTCACTCATATTTTAGGGTTTCTGAAATGAAGTGTCAGTTCTTTAAATAACTCTTAAGTAACTTCTCTTTGAGACATCTCTTGAAGTTCTGGAGATTCTCTGAAGTATTTATCATTGTCTGGAAATCACTGAGGTAGAGCTTGGAATTCCAAGAACACTTGTGAGCTGTCTAGCCTACAAAACGTTCATCTTTATTCTATATGTGTACTCCGTCACTCAAAAAGAACGAGAGTGGACTTCCTTTTTCACCCTTTGTGTGCTCTAATCCTTCCAAATAATGTACTTATAGAAAAGATTTCATCTCTTTCAAGATGTCAGTGGTGTATGAAGTGGTGTCCTTATAAGAATATGTGGTGACAGGGAGAATGCAAGGCGACAGTGTAGGCGGAGATTGGAGTTATGGAGCTGCAAGCCGCGGAATGCCAAAGATGACTAGACTAGTAAACCACCAGAACCCGGAGGGGGCAGACGAGAGCTCCCATACCGGTTTTCAGAGTGATCATGGCTGTGCCTGCGTCCTGATTTCAGACTTCTAAACTCCGGAACTGTGAAACAATACATTTCTGTTGTTTTAAGCCACACAACTTGTGGCATTTTGTTTTTGCAGCCCTAGGAAACTAATACAACATTTATTATCTATTGCATTAGTTTTAAAAATTAAAAAATCAAGGTTTTTTTAGAGGCAGGAGGATAGGTCATTGTAAAGGCATCGAAAAGTAAAACAGCATGATGTTTGCATACAAGTATAAAGCAGATGACTGTTAGTATTAAAATATAAGATACTGTCAATCCATCCTCTTAAATATCTTGATTTTATCAAGCTTTCTTCCATTTTCATTGCTATCTCCCTCCGTATTCTATGCTACCATTATTTCTTACATACACTATTTCAGCAGCTTCCCAACTTGTCACCATGTTTTCTTCTTACTTTCTTCTAGTCCTTGTCTCCAAACAGCAGCCATAGTTGTCAGAGTACAAATCTGATCTGCATTCATCATCTTTCCATTGTTTCAGTGTTCATTCAGCGACTTCCTATTACTTTTAAATTAAATAAAAATCAAAATCCATATGTGGCATGGAGGGTATGGCGTCATCTAGCCTGCCTCATGAGCCTGGCTAGGATTCTACATTTGCCCCTATGGGTTTTAGTCAATAATATCCCATCAGTTCTTCAAAGACAACATTTTGCTTACTACCTCAAACTGCACATGCTGTTCCCATTAACTGTGCTGCCCTTTCTCTGGTCCTACTCCTTGTTCACCTAGTGTCCTGCCCATACATCCTTCATATCTCAGTTCTGAATTCACTTCCTCATGGAAACCTCTGACCTTCCAAGAGCAAGGCAGGTTCCTCCAGTATACACTTTTGTAGCACATCATACTTTTTTCCCATGACCATAATTATAATTTAAAAGCTAACTAATTATAGACAGGTACAATAGTTAACTCCAGTTCAAAATCAGGGCTCTTGACTCCAAAATGTAAAACTCTTAACTTCCTTATGGGCAGGGCCCATTTTCTGTGTTCATTACCTTTGTATCCCATCTAGCATAGTACTTTGCACATAATTGCTGCTTAAGTAATACTGGTGTAAATTTTTAAAAAAGGAAAAACTAATGCATGAAATGTAGTTTTAAGAAGTTAAAGAGCTAACCTTGGTATGTGTGTGTGTGTGTGTCGGGGGGGGCGGCGCAGAATTTCTACATCACGTATCCCATTAATGTGCTTGTCCTTCATTCTTCAATCAGTGGTTCCCAGACTTTGATCATGCGTGCAGGTATAATTTTAAAAATTGGGAGGCCAGCGTAGATTTGACAGCTTTTTGTTTCGCCACGTAAGTATGTATAAAAGTGGCACTCATGCCACTATCATTTCATAAAACAATATATTGACTTTAAATAATCATAGAATATAGATAATTTAAGCTTAATAAATTTGGTTTTGTGAAGAAAATCACATTGGCTTTATTTTTCTCAGTCTCATTGTACAACACACCAATGGAAACTTACGGACTGGCACTAGCCAGTGGGCCTATGTCTAAGAATCATAGATGGGAAGTTTTAAAGGAATTTATGTTGGCAAGTGATGTGGTCTGGTTTTTATTTTACATAGATGACCTTGTTAGCTTTTTAGAGGCTGGTTCGGAAGGGACAGAGTAGCAGTGGAGGAGATTGCTAGAGTGGTCTAGGTGATAGATAGATAACAAAGTATTGATTTAAATTGGCAAATATAAAAATGAAGAAATGTATTGCAGAGATACTTAGGATGTTGGGCAACAAGACTTAGTTTGTAACTTATTAATGATTCCTAAAAGGCGGGAAACCAGAATCACTAGAGTTGAATGTGTGTGTTTACACACGGAGACACAACACATGCATGCCTAGACTTGACTTTGCTCGAACCAGAATGATCAAAGGTAGACTAGAATGATCAAGGGTAGAATCTGGCTATATGTATTTTAAAAAGCTACAAATGTGATTTTGATGTTCTTCATTAGTTAAAAACTATGGATAGATGGTCAGTGGAAGGAAAGGGGGAGTCGTCAAGGAGGATTCCCAAGTTTTTATTTTAGGTGAATGATGGAGAGAATTTAGGGAGCAGAGTAGTTTGAACTCCTTTAATGAATCTGTCCTATTTTATGAAAAGTTTATTAAATGGGCTGAACTCAATGAAAGCAGTCTTCTTTTCCTACTCTAGAACAGTATTTCTAGCATATTCCTGTAGCTTTTCTGGTACATTTAGGTACTGAAGAACAATCTCATTTTCACGTATTGTAAAATTCAGTTCAATCTATGATCTTCAAAATGAGACTAAGAAAGCAAATATATCATAATTACAGTAACAACAAAAAAGTACCCATAACAAGAAATGTGTAAGATCTGAACGAAGAAAATATTTAAATACTACTAAAGGATCAAAAAAATAGACGAAAAATTAGTAATACATATCATTCTTAGATAAGAAGACTGTGTCATTAAGATGTCACTTTATGGTAGTTTCTAGATTTAACCCAATACTAATAAAAATATCAATAGACTTTGGAACAAGTCAAGCTGATTCTAAAGTTCCTGTGGAAAAAACTATATGCCAGAAAAGCCATGAAAACTGAGAAAGAAAAGCATGGTGGGAAATGAAGATTTACCCTACTGGATATTAAGATATATATAATAAAATATCAGTGAGTAAAAGTGTGTTTCTAGTGTACCAATAGACACACACCACAATAGAATAGAATAGAAATTCAGAAATAGGACCCAACTGCATGTGAGAATTAGTATATTATAATGAAGACATTCTACTTCAGTGAGGAAAGGATGGTCTTAGGAGATCTAAGTAGCCATCAGGGGGAGAAAGGGGAGAGTATACCTATTACCAGGATCAATTTAATAGGGATCAAAATTTCAAGTATAAAAAAAAATATTAAGTGAAAATAAAGAATAACTTTCACGTTAATTTGGAGTGAGGAAGACTTATCAATCTATTTCACAAAATCCAAAGCCATAAAATCCAGTCACATTAAAAGAAAAAAAAGTCAAAATGTCTTCATTTAAGAACCATATAAATCAAAAGACAAGGTAACACTGGAAAAACATTTTGACTTAATCTCCACAATACAGAGGAAATGTCTTGAAAATAATAGAAAGAAAAGAAAATGGGGCAAAGAAACTAATGGAAAAGGATATGCAAATAAACATTTAAGGACGCGTACAACAAACAGTAAGCAAAATGAAATTAAAATTGCATTGAGAAAAGTGGACTTTTCTGTAACAGTGAAATGGAGTAGGTTGTCACAGACCCACTCTCCCACTAGACAAAACAAGATACGTTACAAAAACCACATTTAAAAGGATTCAGAGAGCTGTGGAAACAAGGACCGAATGGACTAAAATTACAGAAAAAGGAAAATCGTTCCAAAGGGACTTGATAATTGCCAGCCTTTTGTTTATCTTGGGGCAGGCTATGGATCAGACTTGGTCTGAGCAAAGGGCTTCTGCTTGGGGACAGAAGTCAGCAACCTTTTACTAGTGCATCGTGCCGTAGTGACACATTGAAACATTAAGGACCTTAAATGCATACAGTTTTCACCTTGGGACATTTTCATAGTTCTGTGGCTGCACAGGAAACGGAGGAGCCAGCACAAAAACTTCTAAAAGGCATACTGCAATCTCTTTCAATTACACAGTGCTGCCATGGAGGAGCTCTGCTTCAAACATGGCTGGTTTCCCCTCAAGATCTTTGCCAAGTTTTGAAACTGAAGTAGGAGGCTAAAGGGATGAGATGAAAACTTCTGAAGGTCATATCTATCTTTCTGAAGCTTCTAGAGCCGAGATCTGTACTTAACAGTATCTAGGAACAGGACCATACCAGAACCTTACTAAACTTGCAATAGATCCCTGATCAATTGCATTAGATTGAGTTGATTAGCTACTCATCCTAATTGACGAATAAAAAACAAAGAAACTTTTCTGTGGAATTTCTATTTATACACACTGTTTGGCACACAAAAAAAATGATTTCTAGATATGCAAAGAGACAAGACTGTGGCTGGTGATTAAGGAAAAAAAAAATCGATGTGGACCCACAGATGTTGCTGTTATTGAAGTTTAGCAGAGAAGAACTCTAAAATATGTTATGTAATATATTCAAAATAGAGGAAAAGGACAAAATTTATTAAAGGTGAAAAATTAAAAACGATTGTAATCTACACAATAATCAAATAGAAAGTTCAGAACTGAAAAATGTAATATCTGAAATTAAAAACTCAACATATGAGTTTAGCAGAGAGGGAACATAGTAGAATGTAGGATTACTGAATTGGGATATGGATCAATTAAAAGTACTTAAACTGAAGCAGAGAGGATGTGGGAAAAAATAGATATGTGAGGCATACTCAAATGGCTTAACATTTATGCTACTGAAATCCCAGAGGAAAAGGAGAATGAGGTAAAAGCGATATTTGAAGAGGTAATAGTTGAGAATTTGTTCAAAAACGATGAAAGACATCAACCTAGAGGTTCAAGAAACTCAGAAAACTCCAAGCAAGAAAAATAAAGTAGGAAACCACACCAATGTGCATCATGGAAAAACAGTTGCTAAACATAGAGTAAATTAGAAAAGCTTAAGAGTAGTAAAAGAAGATACATTGCCTCCAAAAGAGCAACTGTGTGACAGCCAGTATCTAACCAGAAACAATTGAAACCAGAAAGCAATGGAATTCATCTTTAACATCTTATAAAAAAGAACTGAGCCTAAAATTCTATGTGTAGCCAAAATATGCATCAAAAATAAAGACATTTTCAGAGAAAGACTAAGGAAATACATTGCCAGCAGGCATGCTTTGAAACCAATATTAAAGAGATTTCTTCAGGCAGGATCAAAACAATAGTATATGGGAACACGAAAATGCTGGAAGGAATGAAGAACGTATGAGAAGATATAGTCAATAAATACACATGAATAAATATTATAGAAAACAATCATTATCAAGTCTTGAGTTTAAATTGTTTGTTGAATTTAAATGCATGATGACAGGGGAGCGACATCACCAAGATGGTGGAGCAGGAGATGCAAGCCTCCTTCCCCTCACAAAAAAACAACTATCCACAATGAAAAGAGCTCTGTGAGAACTCAGGAGTCCATTTAAGAAGCTTTAGCAGGACAGTGGGTGAAAAAACAAAAAAAACAAAAAAACAAAACAAAAACAACAACAACCTGAGGATAACTGCACCAAAAAAGGAAGAATAGTTTCTTTTTGCCTGCATTATCCCAGTGCCTGGTCAGTACTGCTCAGTGCCAAGAAGGAACTCCCTGGCCCAAATTCCCCTTGCTGGGAAAATGAAAACAGGGTGAGTGACCAGCTTCCCCAGCCTTTCAGGACACTACTCAAAGGACCCACTTCACTTTTACCCCACCCAGAGTCCAGCATTGCTGAGACATCTAGAGATGGCTAGGAATAAGGAAGAAAGGTAGGGGCTACCAGTATTGGCCATGTGGTGGGAGTGAGTGTGCTTTCTAGTGGTCTGTTCTACAGAGGACCTTAACAGTCCTTGTAGATGCTGTGGACTCCTGCATCTTTCATCAATGAATACTGTATCATTGACCCCAGCAAACTGCTCCACAAAGGATACTAGCAGAATTTGCCACCGAGGAAACCAATAGCCCTATAGGTTTTGCATTTGCAGACACCAGCTGCCTGATTACCTCCCCCCTCCCCTATCCCTACCCCTAGCCACCTTGCTGCAGGATGCTCAGGACTCATGATCTGCACTGGCAATCAGCAGCCACTGCCTTTTGCTGTGTGGGGTCATCATGCCAGCTTAGGTTTGTGTGGCCACCACCCCCCACTACCACGCTCACACCTGCATCTACCTTCTGTAGATGCATGAGTGTTTGCCAAAATTCCAGGCCCCAGCACCTGCTTGTATATCTGAATACAGCTTGACTCCTGTCACAGGACTCCATTGCCATGCACGCTCCCACAGCTAGCCCCTACAATTATGTATCTGAATGCCTCTGGTACCTACAGCCAGCACCCACAGCCAAGCGTGTGCACACCACCAGCTCTGGCCAGAACTACCATTAGCTCCAGTTCCTCCTCACCTGGTGGCACCGCTAAGGATCCTGACACCTATTGTAGCCACCACAAACATCCTGCAGCTCTCACTACAAAGGATTGTGCAGTTGTCAATGTTGTGGAAAACAGCTTCCTGAGCCAATGAGACACAATGTCCCTGGCCCTCCAGACCTGAAGGTACCATATGCCTCTGCAGTTGGCACCCTACACCACTAGGCCAAAGACCACAGAATGCCCCAGCATGCCCTGACCCACAAGTGAAGGTTTTTTCTTACTAAAGTCAGTACATAAGATCTGGAAGAGGTGATCGCTTCTTTACATGTGCGGATGCATACACAAGGCTGCATGAGTCAGGGCAACATGACACCACCAAAGAAACAAACTTCCAGTATCTGTAACAAAAGAAATGGAGATTCACCAATTGTGTGACAAATAATTCAAAAATAATTGTTTAAAGAAAGCCACAAAAGAATACAGATGAACATTTTAACATAATTGATAATAAAATGAGTTCAACAAAGAAAACGTTGAACAATCAAATTTTGGAGCTGAGGAATACAAAGACCGAACTAAGAAATCAATAGAGACCAACAACAAACTTGATCAAGCAGAAGAAAGAGTCCATGAACTAGAATATGGGTTATTTGAAATTATCTAGAGGAGAATGAAAAGAATCAAAAGGAATAAAGGAAACCTACAGTGCCATGAGAAACAATATCTGCATTATAAGAATCCTAGGAGGAGAAGAGAGAAAGGTGCAGAAAGTTTATTTGAAGAAATAATGGCTGAAAATTTCCCAAATCCGGGGAAGGATATTGACATCCAGGTACATGAAGCTCAAAGGTTCCCAGTGAGGTTCAACTCAATAAAGACTTCGCTATGACACATTATAATAAAACTGTCAAAAATCAAGGACAGCATCTTGAAAGCATTAAGAGAAGCTCATCACATACCAAGGAACCTCTCCCCCATAATAAGGGTGATGGGGTTCATCACTATTAGGTCTGCCTTACAAGAGATGCTAAAGGGAGTTTAAGGTGAAAAGAAAGGACGCTAGTAACATGAAATCTTAAAAGTATAAAAGTTAAAAGAAAGTATAAAACGTACTGGTAAAGGTAAATATATACTCAAAATTCACGGCACACTAACCTGGTAACTGGCATATAATTCACTTATAACTTTAGTTTAAAAGTTGAGTAAAAGCATTTAAAGTAACTATAACTAAAATAATTGGTTAATGGATAAACTATAAAAAGATGTTAATTGTGACACCAGAAATATAAATTAGGAGGGGAAAGAAAGTTGAGCTTTTCTGTGCAGTTGTTATTAGCTTAAAATAGATTTGCAAAATATTTTATGTAAGCCTCATGGTAACCAAAAAGCAGAAACCTATAGTAGATTCAGAAAAAGAAGGAATCAAAACATACCACAATAGAAAAATCATCAAGTTACATGGAAAGAAAGCAAGAGAGGAAGAAAGGAACAAAAGATCTACAAAACTCCCAGAAAACAATTCAAATGGCATTAGTAAGTCCTTACCTATCAATATATACTTTAAATATAAATAGATTAAATTGTCCAATCAAAAGAAATAGCGTGGCTGAGTGGATCTTTTAAAAAGATCCAACTATATGCTGCCTTCAAGAGAGACACCTTAGCTAAGGTCATACCTAGGTTCAAAGTAAAGGGATGGAAAATATACTTATTGCAAATGGAAAACAAAAGAACAGGGATAGCTATACTTATATCAGACAAAAGAGAATTTAAGCAAAGTAATAAAAGAGAAAGAAAGTCATTATATAATAATAAAGGGGCCAATTCATCAGGAGGAAATACTAATATATATGCACCCAACATCAGAGCACCTAAATATATAAAGCTATTATTTACAGATCTATAGGGAGAAATAGCAATACAGGAGTAGAGGACTTAAGTATCCCACTTTGAACAACTGATTTTCAGAAAATAAATAAGAAAGCATTGAGGTGGCACTATACTTTGGTCCAAATGAACCTAACATACGCATACAGAACATCTCATCTAATAGCAGAATAAACATTCTTCTCAAGGGTTCACAGAGCATTCCCCAGGATCGTGTTAGGCCACAAAACAAGTCTTAACAGATTTAAGAATACCGAAATCATATCAGTTATTTTTTCTGACCACAGTGGTATGAGACTAGAAATCAATAACAGGAGGAAATCTGGAAGATTCACAAATATGTGGAGATTGAACAACCTGGTCCTGAACAACCACTGGGTCAAAGCAAAAAGAAATCAGGAAATAACGAGACAAATGAAAATGGAAACCCAACATACCAAAACTTATGGGATGCAGTATAAGTAATGCTAAGAGGAAAGTTTATAGCAATGAATGCCTACATAAAATAAAAAACAAAGATCTTCAAATAAACTACTCAACTTTACACCTCAAGGAACTAGAGTCAGCATCAAAGGTTTGTCAGACAACTCTGAATAGGTCTGGTCCAGGTATGTGGGGAAAGCTGTCTCATCAGATGTCGCCTGCTTCCATTTCGAGGAAATCTTTACCTTCAGGTTATCAGATGACATGCAAGTCCAGTCAGCCTTCGCTATTTTCTTTAGACTGTAACATGGATCCAAGTGTCTATACCCTGGAGTTGGTGGCACAAGAGTTGCTTAGCAATGACTAATCAGGGCTTTTCCAGCAAGGTTGAAGGGAATCTTTTTGGAGGTATCTTTTCCAATAGGCAAAATCTCCAGGTTATGAAGCATGGGCTCAAGGTTTCTTTTCCCTGAAGTGAGGCAGGGACCAGGTGCATTGGGTACCCTGTGAATATCTCAAAGGTGACAGTGTATGAGTTCCAGAGGTGGCGGAGCTGAGATTTATAAGGACTAATGCTTTGGGCCGTAGTATTTGGAGAGCCTCTACAAATGTGGCCAAAGTTGAGTTTTAATAATGCCATCAGTGCTTTTGACTAAACCTGAGGATTGAGGGTCGTTAATAAGCACAGTGAAAATGTTATAAAACCGGCCAAGTGGCACAGACTTGTCAAAGTACCTGACCAATGAAATGGGTTTCCTGATCACTATGGAGTTCAGTAGGGGTTCCCCAAGTAAGATGATCTTTTCCTAAAGAGGCCTGTCTACAGCGGGAAAGCTTCAGTCCACAGAAACATACAGACGTGGCTGAAACATCTGTGAGATGAGGGGAGCTGTAGGAAATCTATTTGCCAGACCTTGAATGTTCCATTAGGGAAGGTAAAACGTTTGGGAGCAGTGCTAACAGGCTTCCTGGGTTGTACGTTGGGCAGGTAGGACAAGTGAGGTAGGCACTTTTTAAGGTCTTATCGCTATTTCCCCACTGATACTGATTTATAAGTGCTATCATTTTGTTGGTGGACCAATGGTTTAATGTACATATACTAGTTAAGGAGTGGGGATTTTAGAGTCTCCAGTGGGAGTAGGTTTTTGTTTGGCCCAAACTAGAGCTTTTGTTTTCTTTTTTCTTTCCTTTCCTTTCTTTTCCTTTTCCTTTAATTTCCTTTTCCTTTTCCTTTTCTTTTCTTTTTTCTTTTTTCTTTTCTTTTCTCTTTTCTTTCCTTTTCCTTTCCTTTCCTTTCCTTTCCTTTCCTTTCCTTTCCTTTCCTTTCCTTTCCTTTCCTTTCCTTTCCTTTCCTTTCCTTTCCTCTCTTCTTTTCTCTTTTCTTCCTTTTCCTTTTTCCTTCCTTCCTTCCTTCCTTCCTTCCTTCCTTCCTTCCTTCCTTCCTTCCTTCCTTCCTTCCTTCCTTCCTTCCTTCCTCAAACTAACAATTGGATTTCCAATCTTGTTTTTCTTTCTCTGATACTGATGGTTGTTTTCTAGTTATCATTTGGAGAAGTATCCTTTTGGATGGTGACAGAGACTTAACTGCTGTTGGTTCCTTTAAGGGCAGCATTATTCCTTTGGAAAGTCTCAGCGAGGTGATTTTCCTTAGCTTCTTCAGAGCCGAGTTTAGAATGCCCTGGGATCTTAATAATAGTTAAAGCAGCAGGTAGAAGTATCAACATCTAATATTCCCTGAACATATGGACTATTTAAAATTTTGTTTGTGATGGAAGTAAGGAAGCCATGTTGTTTCCACTACTTTCCAAAATCATGACCTACTCTGAAAGCATATCTGCTGTCAGGGTAAATGTTGGCAGTTTTGTCCTTGGCTAGGGTGCAGGCCCATAGTGACTCAGGATAGGGCAAATTTCCCCCTGGATCGGGGCGGGGGGTGGGGGTGGGGGAGGACCAAGCCCTGCACTGAGAGAAGAGGGTCCTTTGGCAGAGAATGTGGAAAGAATTCAACACGCATGCCAAAGTTAGAGTCAAAAGAAAGTTTATTAAAGAAGGGGTGACACTCCACAGACAGAGCGTGGTCTCCTCTCAGAGGCAGAGAGAGGGACAGTGAGAGAGACAGAGTAAAGACACTGAGAGGGACCCTGAGTGTTGGAGGAATTTAGTTTATGTATCATTCTTTAGAACCTGTGAGTTACAGTTTAAAAGACTTTGTTAACCCATTTTCTTGGACATGGACATACAGTGAGGAAGGGGAAGAGTTTGAAGCATGAAAAGGTGAGAATATGTAGCATGAAAGGCCTGATGGCACTTCCCAGCCTTTAATGCATAGGTTCCCCATGGTTTTAGCCCTAGGGAATGCACGGTTTTATTTTTGTAGGACAGGTACTTAAGGACTCTGTTGTTCCTGTTTCCCCTTCACCGGTGTGGGGAACTGTCCTTAGCAATCCCAGCAGAAATCTTCCTTTGTTCTGCAGGTGTCCTCCTGGCCTGGCTGCAGGGCTGATCAGCGCCTTGCGGTCTCTGATTGTGGCTTGATTAACATTTTTAATTCTCTTGCCTCCCTTCTACATTAGTTGTGGCCAAAGGCAAAGGTGCCGCTTAGTTATGTCAAAGCTGTTGATATTGCATATCCAGAATCATATTTTCCATTTTCACTTTTTAAATAAGAACCACCAGTGAACCCTGAGAAGTTAGCCTTACAGTAGTTTCTTATAGATGAGCGCAGTGCCCAGAGGTGATCCGTCATTGTTAAGCAGTCATGAGGGGACTTCTGTAATGGAGGGAAGAAGAGTAGCAGGGTTAAAGTTAGCACAGCATGAGAGAGTTATGTGAGAAGAAGCTAACAAGGATTTCATAAGAAATGAGAGTGGCTAACTAATTGAAAAGTGTTGAGTGAATTGAGAATTCAGGAGAGCTTCTAGTGCATGGGGTACGATGGTTAGAGGGGATCCCACACCAATTTCCTCTGTGACCTTAACCAAGAGGGCAGTGGCAGCAGTGATGTTAAGGCAAGGGGAGTACCCCCGAGTCACCAGGTTCAGTTGCTGACTATAGTATCCTCAGGTCCTTTGTGATCCCCTAGTTTTGGATGAGCACCCCAAGGGCGCATTCCCTTTCCGTATACAAAAAGGAAAAAGGGAATTTGATAGTTGGTGTGCAAGGGCAGATGGGTTCATTAAACTCTCCTTTAAGACTTTAAGGGCCGTGTCCTGTTTTTCCTATAAATTTGGGTTGGGGTTCTTGTTCTTTAGTAAAACATATAGAGGTTTGGCCATGAGGGAGAGATTTGAGATTCAATTTCGGCAGTAATCAAATCAGCCTGAGAAAAGCTTGCAGTTGATGCTTAGTTTCAGGTTTTGGGAATAGAAACTTAGGACACCATGTAGCCTACCTGGATCTGCGTGCAGCACTTGTTTTGATATCAGATGCCCTAAATATTGAACTTGGGTTTGGCAAACTGCAGTGCTTTTTTTGGTGACCTTTGATCCCTGTAAAGAATAAAAGCTTTAGCGAGTGGATACTGTCTTTCCTGTGAGGCAGCTTGGGGTGGGGGTAGGGGGGAAGCAAAGAAGCAATCATCTACATATTACAACAAAGCAGAACCCCCAGGAAATGTTATAAAATCCAGATCAGCCCTCAGGATTTCTGAGAACTAAGAAGGACTCTCAATAACCCTGAGGCATTACTGTCCCCGGTGAATTGTTTGTTTGTTCATTTGTTTTCCAAAATTAAGGCAAAAGAGTTTTGGCTAGCTTTATCAACTGGAATACTGAAGAATGCACTTCATAAAGCACTTACAGTAAAGAGTAAGTATACTTTCAGTTGGGATGAGTGTGGTGGTGGATGAGGGTTGGGTGGTATGGAGTGTCTAGGGATATCAGTGTTGGTTATTGCTTGGAGGTCCTGGATAAACCTCCACCCTCAGCCCTTGGGTTTTCTCACAGGGACTAGTGCAAGGGGTAATGAGGCCCTGGGTCTTGTAATCTATTATGGGCTTTATACCTTGAATGGCTTCTTTATTTATGGGATATTGATTGATTCTAGGAAGAGACTTTGAGGAGTCTGAATCTTGATAGAAGGTGCACTGTGGATTCTGCTAATAACGATTGAAGATTTTGCCCATAAGGAGGACGGCAGCTGACCCAACAGGGAAAATTGGTCAGGGCTCCCAGATTCAGCTATAGAGCCGTCAGAAATAAAGCAAATAAAAGATGTCAAAGGATCGTTTAATTTATCTGATTGGTTATTTTGATGGCTTCTATAAAATTCTAGAATCGTTTCTTCCTTTTGAGAAAAAGGTAACTAAGGAGCAAAAGGGCTAAGTTTGGAGACAGGAACCTGTTGGTTAGAGATCCCCACTATTTGAACTGTTTTTGTCCTTCAAGTCAGGGGCTGCTTTATTGCAGTGGGGTTGAGCACAGTAAGAACAGACAGATTAATTCCCAGTCTGGAGAGTGTTTTCTTGGGGCCCATTAAGGGGGAGGCTTGCGAAGAGCCCCTGCTAGAAGTCCTGACATTGGGACTCAGGAGAACATTAGAAGGGCTGCTTAGAAGGCTGAAGGTGTCTGAAGTACTTGAATTTGTGACTGACCCCCTCTTTTCCAGTGTCCTGGCTCTTTGCCATTTACCAATAATAGTAGGAACTGGGAGGTTTTTGATTTTGTATAGGGACCTTTATTTACTGGAGTTGAAAATGAAGAATTTTAGCGGTTTTCTTTCAGGATTTTTTTTTCATGTGGGTTGTGAGCAAGCTGATTTGCCAAAATGACCAGATTCAGAGTGCACATGGTCTCTCACTCCATCCTGGTCCCTTTAACTAAAACAAAGGTTCATCAGACTTTTGTGAGTAAGCCTGAATTTTATTCTAATCAACAGGCTTCGGGAAAGCCCTACAAATTGTGGATGAAGGCATTTAGCAACTGCAGAAGCCTGATCGTGTAATAAATTATTGGAGTAGTCTAGGGCTGTAATTCTAGGGACCTTTCAGGATCTTCTGTTAGCAGTTTTCATCCAATGCTGAACATGGCTTTCACGGACAAGCATATGAACTAGCTGATGTAAGTCAGAGAAACCAGGCTGATAAGTCTGAATGACTATATTAAATTCGTCAGCAAATCTATGAGGATCCTCAGATATTTTGGGAAAATCTTTGAATATGGATCTCAGTTCAGCTTTTGTCCAGGGAACAGAAGAAATTAAGGCTCTATTAGGAGCCTCAGAAGGCTTAACTTTAAAGAGATAGGTACTGATGGTTCAGAAGAGGAAGAAAATAGCATCGGAGGTAGTTCCTGAGATGAAGAAGCCAGGAGAGAGGAGCATGATAGCTCCAGAGGAGTACAACTAGGGTCAGAAGCCATTTTGTCTTTTATGTTGGTTTTCATCAGTTAATCTTAAAGTTTTATTTTGCCAAGAGGTGATTTTAGACTCCTGGTAACGTTTGGGGGCCTCAAAATACCCATTGAAATAGGCATTCCACTCAGTTTTGGCAATTTCAGAGTTATGATTGTCTAATTTGGTTTTTAAAAAAATAAGTTTTGGGGATTTTGAGAATTCCCCCTAATGACCATTGGTGCTCTAAATTACTTTTGGTCAGGTTGGTCCATTTAGTTAGAAACGTGCATAAAGAGGGATCCTGGTTTTTAAACCTAAAATTAGCCAGGGTGCTGCCTGTGTGGCGGTCCCACTTCTTACAGTTGTTTTTCTTCTACAGCAAAGGCTCAAACAGCTGGCAGGCCTAATGCCAGTACTGTTCCAATGGCAACAGCCTGATCCTGAAGGAGTCAGGCCAATGGGGCAGTCTGATCCTATCTTTTGTTTTGTTAATGAGAGGCCAATTGGACCACACCTAAGGATGAGGGCTGGTTGTCAGTGGAGCCAACCATGTGATTAGAGGGTTGGAACCTTCATTCCCACCCCCAGAGCTCTGGGGAGGAGAGAGAGTCTAGGGGTTGGTTGAATCAATCACCAATAGCCAGTGATTTAATCAATCGTGTGTATGTAATGAAGCCTCTATAAAACCTCAAAAGGACTGTGTTTGGAGAGCTAATAGGTTAGTGAACGTAAGGGGATTTGGGGAAAATGGCATGGCTGGAGAAGGCATGGAAGTTCTGTATCACTTTCCCATACCTTGTCCTATGCATTCCTTCTATCCAGCTGTTCTGAGTTATATCCTTTTATTCAAGACACTGATAATCTAGTGAGTAAATAGTCTTGCTGAGTTCTGTGAGCCGCTATCACCAGTTAATGGAATGCCAAGGGGGTCATGGGAGCCTCTGATTTATAACTGGTTGGTCAGAAGTACAAGTGGCAACCTGGGCTTGTGACTGATGTTTGAAGTGGGGGGGATGTGTGTGGGGGGTCTTGCAAGGCTGACCCCTTCCCCTGTGATATCAGATCCTATTTCCCCTGTGGGATCTGATGCTGTTTCCTGGTAAATAGTGTCAGAATTGAGTTGACTTGTGTGACACCAGTTGGTGTACAAGGAATTGCTTCTTGGAGGTGTGGGGAAACACCCACCCCCACATGTTGAAATTGGGTCCAGGAACCCAAAAGATTTACAATTGCTTCCTTGTAAGCAATTCCTATAAATAATTGCAATTGACTCTGGTATCTCTCCTTCATATGCTACTGGTGAAAATAAAACAGCTAAAACTTTTCTACAAAGCATTTTGCAATGTATCAAGGACCTTAGATACTCAAACTCTAAGCGTGTGCACGGCTAGAAATTTATTTTAAGGAAGCAGTACAGTATATGGAAAAAGATGGATGCTCAGAGATAACACTGTTTCAAACAATAAGAAATGAAGTGTCTAGCAATGGGAAAAGTGGGTTTAGAATTTGTTTCCTTCACAAGATGGAATATTATCCAACTTTAAAAAATCATGTTCACACATACACAAGCTATTCACCGAGATAACATTTTTCATCGATCAGATTGACACAAATCCAAATGTTCTTTTGGATTTGTGTCAATACTTTTTTCCAGAAGGGCATGGAGAAATAGGCACTCTTACATTGTATAGATTGGAGTGCAAATGGATGTATCTCCTAACCAGGCAATTTGGTGATACCTAAACAAAATGACAAATGCATATACCCTTTGACAAAGAAATCCTACTTTTAGAGATTTATCCTAAAATATATTTGCAAATATGCATGTATGTGTATGCATGTGGTAGACACACATACAAAGTTGTTTACTTTGTCGTTGTTTGTAATGGCAAAAAAAGTGGAAAGGCACTGGTTAAATAAATTGCATAGATCCATTCAATAGTATTCTGTACATCTGTAAAAATAGAGAATGTCTTCTATGTGGTAATATGGAAAGATCTCAGCATATATTCTTCAATCAGTAAAGCAATGTATAGAAGGGTACGGTATTATTACCTTTTGTGTTAGAAAGTGAAAAGAAGTTTGAATCTATTTTCCTATGTGCTTGCATTTGTTTCTACCTGGAGAGAAGCACAAGAAACTGTGGTAGGCTAAATAATGATCCCTAAAGCTATATCCACTTCCTAATCTCTGGGGAAGCTGTGACTATTACCTTATGTGGCAAAAGATGTGATTAAGTTAAGGAGATTATACGTGATTGTGCAGGTGGGCTCTAAATGCCATCACAAGTACCCTTATAAGAGAGAGAGGCAGAGAGTGATTACACACAAAGAGAACACGGGAATGTGAACATGAAGGCAGAGAATGGAGTGGTGCAGCCACAAGCCAGGGGATGCCAGCAACCATCAGAGGCTGGAGGAGGAAAGGAACAGTCTCCCTTAGATCCTCTGGAGTGAGCATGGACCTTGATTTCCTTAGTGACACCGAGTTCAGACTTCTGGCCCCCAGAAGTTTGAGACAGTAAATTTCAGTTGTTTCAAGCCACCAAATCAAGTTTGTGGTAATTTCTTATAGTAGCCATAAGAAACTAATTCAGAAACTATTAAAAATAATTACTTCATAGGGAGAATTAGGTGATTGAAACACAGAGGTAGGAGCAATTTGTTTCACTGATGATCTATTTATAATGGTTTTTTTTTTTGAACATGAAATACATTTACATTTTAAAATGGAAACTTAAAAAATTAATCTCATGTAATTAAAAACTTTTCTCCTGTGCTCAGGTCTGGCCCTCAGTTCTGCAGATCGGCGTGAGGAACGAGGCTGGACTGTATTCTGGAGCTCCACTCGTGGCTGCCCCCTGATGTGGAGACTAGAGGCAAAGAGCAATCCCTCTGGATTGGCTGTGGCACAGTCTAGCTGTTGGCACCTCTGTCACAGCAGCAAGTGCCCAACGGCAGGTTCTTTATCTCGTGGCTTGTTTGTGTTTTTCGGAGATCCTCGTGAAGGCTTTGTCACTGCTGCATTTCATGACCATGGTGAGAAATGACTTCTTATAACTCCCCTTTAACTCCTACCCTTTGAATATTGGGAAGCTGGTATGGACTTTCAGTATCTTGTCCCATACTGAATAATGGGAGCCTTCTCCTCTTATACTTACATAACCAAAGGAGTTCAGTAGCTTTTATAGGACGAGGAAGATCAAGTTCAAGGACACCACCTGCGACAGGTACTCCATTTGATACCTGCCTTGACAGGCAGTCTATCAAGCAATTGCCAAGTTCTCACTTTTGTTCATTTGATTTACCACTACCTTGTTCAGGCCACATCTTTCACCTAGATTATTGTGGTAGCTTCCCAATGCTGCCTGCTTCCTATTGCTCCCCTCCAGTCCACTCTCCAAACATAGCCAGAACACTCTTTCTAAACACCAATCAGATCATATCCATGTTGGTATCTCCTTGTCTGAAACAATTCAGATGCTTCCTATTGGCCTCCTGGCGACCCCCTTAACATGATTTCACAAGACCTTCATGATCAGGCCCCTACTTACTTCTCTGGCTTTCCATGTCATCTTCCCCTGCCTCCCCCACCAGTCCCTTTCCTTCTTACCTAGTCCTGTCTTCCCACCTCCGCAAAGGAGTTTCTTGCTACCCCTTTGGCTCCCTTGACCTAATTTGAAGGAGGAGAGAATGTCCCTATGAGGAATAAAACAAGAATGCGAGGATGCTCTCATTTCTTCTCACTTTGGGAAATAACTCCTCTTCTATTTTTTTTTTCTAACAAATCTCTGGTTTTCTCCTAAATAATCTGGAGATAGGTGGTGGTCACTGAACCAGTCATTTAGGTGACTAAGTCGTCACCTGTCTTTAGAATGACTAGATACTTGAAACCCACTGACCTCAGTTCTAGACTCCCCAGATAAGAAGAAAAGCCCCATTTAATATAACTCTATGTTAGTTTAGCATAGCCTGGATATGTAAATATATGCATTTGTAGCAGACTAAAAGAGAACTAGAATAATTTAATCATGCATTTAAATAAGGTTATATATACCATAAATCATATACAATGTTTTATTCTGTTATGTTATATGTCATGTCATATGTCATAACTATTTGTCAGCTGTATGACAGAGGGTTAGTTTGTTAGAGGGCAACATTTGCTGAATACATATCTTAAAATACAATGAAAACATAAATAGATGCTTTTCCCCCTGCTTTACTGGCTTTTATCAAGCATATACCCTCAGCATGAGGCTTTACTTTTCATATTATTTTTTTTTCTCTCTCAAGGATTTTCTGTAATTGAGACCTAAAACCTATTGCTGAACTGTGGTACAATTGTAGTGTATTTCAGCTAAATTGATGTGGCAGTTTCTTACCTAAAAATAAGATTTTAACCATTGTAGGCATTATGTAATTTGGAGAATCAAAGCTGTTTATGGTTAAATATCTTAACTTTCTATCTTTGTTTTTATAGCAAGAATCACAGTTGAAATAGACCAAACGCATTATGATACCTTTAGTAATGCAATGAATAGACTATTTTAAGCACTTCGAATATATATCTGAAATCCTTGATCAGTATTAATTTCGAGAAATGTTCAGATTCTCATCTCTTTTGGCTTGACATGTCATGGAATTCCTTTTTTGAAGGGGATTACATGGCTAAGAAGGACAGAATGCACATAAAAAAGCATTTAAAAACTTTTAAATTAGAGATCATTTTAGAATTCCGAAGGACTACAAAAATAGTATAGAGTTCCTGTATACTATTACCCCTTCTTCTCCTTATGTTACAATCTTGTATAACTATAATGAAATGTATTTTAATAGTTAAAATACCATTTTTTTCCTTGCTATTTCTTTAAAATTTTTTTCATTAAAAATTATTGGGGTGACACTGATTAATAAAATCAAGTAAGTTTCAAGTGTAGCATTCAACAGTATGTTGTATATATATTGCATTGTGTGTTCACCTCCCAAAATTAGATTTCCTTACGTCATCAAATATTTGACCCTTTTTACCCCTATCTACCTCCTCCTTCTCTCTTTCCCTCTGGTAACCACTTACCATACAAAATTCTGGACAGCTGAGATTATTGCCACCTACCTTTCTCAGTTATCATTTTTAGATTTACACTTAGAGAAGATAAAATCCAGGTCTAATTGGGTTTTTACCCTAATAAAGCCTGTTTGTGACCACTGCTCTGCATTCAATAGTTCACTTATTCTGGACATTAAATTTTGTTAGGTTTTATTCATTTATGTGCCACATTTTTATTCTGTACCTCCTAAAGTCCCTGCTCTCAGTAAGCTTCCCTTCTATTGGGAAACAAGACTGAACAAACAAGATGAGAAGTTGCAATACCAACATGGATATTACAATACAATAAAGTTAGTTCAATAGTTGTGTGAGCATATAATACATAATCTTGGGGGATCAGGAAAGACTTTTTCAATGAAGTAGCTTTAAATAGTGAGATAAAGGAAAAGAATGGAGGGAAGACTTACTTCAGGCTGGGGAACAAGAAGGGAAAAGGCTGTAAGGTGAGAAGAGAGGTGGAGAGAGAGGGGGAGAGAGGGAGAAGGGAAATATTCATTGATTAGTATTTGCCAGAAGGAGAAAATAAATCAGGACGACAGGACTAGGTAAGAAGGAAAAGGACTGGTGACTGGTGGGGAAGGCAGGGGAAGCTGACATGTAAAGATGGAGGGAGAAGTGAGTAGGGGCCTGATCATGAAGGTCTTGTGAAATCATGTTAAGGGGGTCGCCAGGAGGCCAATAGGAAGCATCTGAATTGTTTCAGACAGGGAGATAGCATGATCTGATTAGTGTTTGGAAAGAGTGCTCTGGCTACGTTTGGAGAGTGGACTGGAGGGGAGCAATAGGAAGCAGGCAGCATTGGGAAGCTGCCACAATGATCCAAGTGAAAGACATGGCCTGAACAAGGTAGTGGCAAAGCAAATGGATGGAAGGGAGAAATATTTTGGCGCTTAAAAGGGCAGAACTTTGTGATTGCTTGTGTCAAGGCAGGTATTGAATGGAGTGCCTATGGCAGGTGATGTCCTTGAACTTGATCTTCCTTGTCTATAAAAGCTACTGAACTCCTTTGGTTATGTAAGTATAGGAGGAGAAGGCTCCCATTATTCAGTACAGGATGAGATACTGAAAGTCCAGGATGAGATACTGAAAGTCCATACCAGCTTCTCAAGATTCATGGTTAGGGAGACCCGTAAACATAGGCTAGGAAGATATGTTCTGAAAACTGGTGGTAGAGATGGGCAGTGAGATCCTATAAATACAGTGACTGATGAAACGGGGCTGCTGAACAGGGACCAAGATCAGGGTTTTGGAATTTACGGAGAAGAGGTCCCTGTAAGGAGAAGGGTTTGGGCACAGATCCTCCTCCAGACTTAACCTCCCAGGTACTGTGGTACATGATGTGGCCTGCCTTGCAGCCTGAGATGGGCTTTTGACCAGTCTTTCCAGAGCAATCAGCTGTAAAGGACTTGTTTACAACAGCAGACTTGTGTGTGAGAATTCTGTCAGATAGCAGTTCTCTAGTTGGTTCTCCACTCGGTGTTTGTATGATGAACCAAGACCATCCTTCCCACCCTTATCCCACCACTTGGGTTGGGTAGTCCCTGGGAGGTCATGGTGAATGATGGGGAGATATGCTATAGAGGGAGGCCATGGACTTACTGCTTCTAGGAGGGGTAGAGGCTTGAATGTATAATTGTTCACGTGTTTATTGTTCTCAGTGATGGTGAAATGGGATACTTGTTCTAATTGGATGTTTCTCAGGAGTTTTTGAGGGTTGCTGGGCCAACAGTGACACCATTCCCAGATGTGTGGAATTAGTTTCCTAACTCTGTCTTACACTTGGCTAGACTTCTGTCTCTATTCATCTCCAGACAATAACTAATATTTGCGTAGTACTTTACCATTTATCTGGAGCGTTCACACATATTATCATATGTGATGCTTTCTAAAGCTCCGAGAAGTCCACTAGGCGGGCCACAATTTCTCTTTTTTATGATAAGGAAATTGAAGCTCAAAGAGGTGAAGTGAGTTGCTCAAGGTAATACAGCTAATAGAATTCCAGTTCTGAATCCAGTCATTTGTTTGTTCATTTACATATCCATTCTTTATTTCTTACATGTGTATTTATTGGGTACTGTCTATATTAGTTACTGGGCTAATCTCCAGAGATAAAAAGATCTACATGTTCCTGTTCCTTCTCTGAAGGACTGCATAGACAGGTGTATCCACATGTAAGAAAAGTGCCGGCAGATTTCTCCAAGAGAGAAGTCCATGTGGACCAGCTTCGTTTTCCTAGAGGTGATATATCAACTGGCACATGGATGATGTGTAGGAGATGTAGTGTGGACGGGGCAGAAAGACAATCCAGGAAACCACTTTTTCTTATTGTATTTTCCATAGTTCTCTGATTTCAGAATCTTGAATGCCATTGAGAGAAATGTAAGGCTAATGACATGGAGTTCTACCTTTTTATTGCAAATTTGGGAAGAAAAAAATAAGGATTGAATTGAGGGAGAGCATTGTTTTATGCAAATGGTTAGATTTAATGAATAAATGCTTCCTTTAAAGGTCTTTTTTAAAAAAGTCAACTATTCAATAAAAGGAATTACGCTTCTAAGATGAGTAATTTTCTCCATTGTGTTTCAAAGTTTGAACCCAGAATACTAAACGTTCCTCCACATTACAAAGCTGGGGAAATAGAAGTTTCATAACTAACAAATGTAAAATCATAATTGTTCACCAGGGTAGCATAAAAATCTGTTAGAGCAAGTGAAAATATGGTGGTCCTTTTGGTCTTTAGTGGAAAATATTGTGACATCTCTATGGAAATAGAAGTTACAAAGTTAGACCTTTGTATCCTAATTTGAGCACTACTTTCAAAAGTTAAATGGTATAATGTATCATTAGTTCATACTGAACCGAATGTCCTCTGAATTTTCTTCGAATTTATATTTTTTCTATACCTCCACACCTATCTCATTGCGGCAGCTACGAGGTGGCAGACCAACACGAACTTCTGTACCGAAAACCCTACGTTGCCTCCAGCACCATCACTACTGTAAAGGGGAATATTTCTCTCCATCATTGCAACTCCATACAGCCCCATCTTTTGTTTTCCCTTTAAGATATGACACTAATCATATTACTAAAAGTAAGGTCTTCCTTGAAGAGCATTTTTAGAAATGGCAAATGAAACTTCAAGGGAACAGAATACGATTTAGACTGACCTATGTCAAAGGCAGAATCCTGCCAGTGACACTCCTACTCTGTTGTGGTAAAGGACAGAGACCTTGTTGCAGGCAGAGGCTGTCTGGGGTTCAGTCCTGGCTGCGACCCTAGCGGTGCAGTCTTCCAAGGTGGCCCACCTGGCTTGTATCTAGAATGTGAACATCTAGGTCTTTGTCTCAGTAATTGTTAGTTGAGTGAATGAGGTCATGGAGCAAACACCTAACCTGTCTGGTTCAGTGTCTTTGTACCTTGGAAGCATTCCTATGAAGGCTTCTCTGTCCCTAGAAATGTATTGTCCCTGGGGAGGCCCCTGTCTTCTCCCTCTGCATACCTTCCCAGGTGATCTCATTCACTGAAATGGTTCGACTTACTATCTACTTATTGGTAAATGCTAAATTTAAAATCTATAGCTTCTCTCTCCATCTTTTTCTCCCCTACCTTCCCATCCCCTCCATTTCTCTGTTCTTATTCTCCATAACAATAGTCCCTTTACATTCCCAAGAACATTTACCTTAATAATTCTTGAACTTCTGAACACCACTATGGAATATAATTTCCTCTATTAAATGCATGTAGAAGAGAGAAGAAACAAACACAAAACAAAAACCTAAACGAAACAAAACAAGCAAAGAAAAACCAGGTCCCTCTTAGGTCTTCAGCTGGAGGCTCTTGTTATGTGTCCTATCTATTCTTCAGTCTGATCAGTTCTTCCATCCAACAAACAGCCTCCTGAATCATCAACTCTCCCTCATTCCCCCCTCCCACCTTCAGTTCCAATCCTTATTATTTCGCATTTTATTTACTGTTAGTCTCCCTGACTTCTTTTTCGCTTCTATTTTGTTGCAGATTAGTCTTCTTAGAAATCTGTTTTTGTCTTGGTATCTCCTTCCTTCTTGGTGGGCAGTATAGAGTAGCTCCACTTTGTGTACTAGCTCATAAGCGGTCATCCTCCAGGCACTCGTATCTGCCATTCAAGGGCCTTATGTCACTGACAACACTGCTTCCCATCCCTAAAACCCACTTCTAGACCTATGCAGCCTAACGTGTAGTCACTAGGCACATGTTCGAGATTTGTCATGTAGGCCTGAGGAGTTGAACTTTTAATTTTAATTGATTGGCATTTAAATTTACAAACTGAAGCAGCTTTGTCAATGTGGATGTGAATATTAATAGAAAATGTTTTTTGGTATTTAATTTAGTTACTAGAAAACTTTTAGGTAGTTTTGGAACTACTTAGGTATGTGAAATTATCTTTTTAGTTGTAAATTTTATGATATCTAAATGCAGATCAAATATCTCTGATGAATTTAGCATTCAAATTTAAGATATGCTCTAAGTGTAAATACACATTAGATTTCAGAGACTTAGTTTGACTAAAAGACTTAAATATCAATAATTTTGTATATTGAGTACATATTGAAATAATTACATTTTGAATATGTTGAGTTAGATAAAATGCATTTTTAAATGAATTTAATCTGTTGCTTTTGGTTTTTTAAATAGGGCTACTATAAAATTTTAAATTACATTAGCTATAATATAATTATATTTCTATTAGTGCTTTTCTAGAACAATCAGGCCATTTTCCTTGTTTTCCTTTCAACTTAGATTTTTTCAGGGCAGCTTAAATTTTTAATATTTCCCATACCGCCTCCCCTATCTTCATAAATAACTCATACTTTTTAGATAACCTGTTCGAATGAGTGGCTTAGAAAATGTGAGCCAGGCTTCTACCCCCTTCCAGTGTTTTCTAATGTTGTTCACATTTGGGACATCCTTGTTTTTTTTTTTTTTTTTTTTTTGCCAAAGTCTACATATACTCTGGGTCCAGCTCAGGTGACCCGTCCTACCCCATTCCTGTGCTGTCCTTGACCACTTGCCGTGGATTGTTTCCTCTCTCTCAATTCCCAGAGCACCTAGAGTTAATTTCCACACACTCAGACTTATGGCAACAGTCCGTACCATTTTCCCTTGCTCTGGCTTCTTACCTGCAAATTTCCCTTTCCCTTCTAAAATGTTTAGTCACTTGAATCAAACATCATGCTTTTTCCCTTCTTTGACACGTTTACCAGATCTAAACTGCTATTTATTTTTGAGCAACACAAAGGCTCAATAAGTATCAATTAATAGCTCAGGGCAAGAAAATTCCACATAGTTGAAGTATACCCTTATTGAGTTGCCAGATATTAAGTTTGGCAATGTAAATCAAAGAAACGTATTTATATTTTGGAAGATGTGCTGTAGCGGAAAAAGAACTTGCCATGGAGTCAGCAAACTAAGGCTTTAGTTCCAGGGCTGCCTCTCTGGTCACCTGACCTTGAACAAACACACTTCACCTTTCCAGGACTGATTTTCTGTATCCAGAAAATAGACTAGTAATCTCTAAGGTATATTGCAAATCACATATTTTATAAGTCTATGATGGAAATCTTTCTTAAATGCCTTACACACTACTCTGAATTTTTAAAAATAGAACACTCTGAGCAGAAATTAGCATTTTTAAAAAATGTCAGAGTCATTATTAGGGATGTCAGTTATTATGCACCGACATTGTAATACAGCTAAGGGGTTATTGTGATGTGTGCGGCTGCTTACTCTCCAGAGCACTCATTTTTATTTTTTAATTAATATCTACCCTTTAATTTCCTCTTTTAATGTCGTAAGGCTGTCATCTGTCACTTATTGCTGACACTAGTCCTGCCTATATTAATACCCTCCCAGCCCTCATCTCACCTAATTTAGGATTTCTAACCTAAGGTGATGTGGGACAGTCCAGTAATTTGCTTGCTTGACTTATGTCTGAAATTGGTCATTTAGTCCCTCAGCAACCACTTATTGGGTGCCTGTACCTGTGTGTGAGGCATAAGATGGTGCAGGGGCTGAAGAAGAAATAATTTATAAGCCATCTTAATAATGCTGGGGGAACTTCACAGTTTGACAAGTATCTGAACTTTAGTGCCGGGCTTCTGCAGGCATTTTTCTTCACTTTAGTTTCCAGTCCCTTTCCTGATGGCCAAGTTTTCCAGACAAGTCACCTATAGATAATAGAGGGTTTTATAATAATGTTTAATCAATGCAGAGAGGAACTCTTACAGGCACATATGAAGGGACAAGTAGAACAGAACAGAAGGTCCAGAACTAGACTCCTTGTGTGTATAGGAACTGGGTATATACAGAAGTAGTTTCCCAAAACGGAGAGAGAAGGATGGAAGGTTCATTGTCTCATTTAATTCTTACAACAAGCTTGTGAGCCAGGTAACATTATTCTCCCCATTTTAGAGATTAGGTAAAGAGAGAGTCAAAGATGTGCCCAAAGTCTCACCAGTAGATCTGGGAGAAAATGTATTATCTTTGTTCTATTTCTATCCATCTTCAATACGGGATCACTTCATGTGTTAGATGATCTGAACCCTTCCTAGTGGTTAAAGGAGATGAATACAAAAGTTGTTCCCAGCCAGGAACAATTTGATTCCTTTCCAGGGTAAAATGTCTAGAGATGTTTTTGGTTGTCACAGCCAGAGTGGGAGGGATGCTTTTGGCATCTAGTGGATGGAGACCAGGGATGTTACTAAGTACCCTGTGACACAGCACAGCCCCCCAAAATGAGCCAGCCCCACATGTCAATAATACCAAGGTTGAGAAGCCTTACTTTCGATAAAAGAAAGCTTTTAGTCTTTTACTAGTAATGTGGATTGGATTTAAATAAATAATGTATTCGAAGTCAATTTTTTTCTTGGTTACACCATACCAAAACAAGAAACAAGTAGGAAGAAGGAAGGTGGAAAAAAGCTTCTGATATTTGAAAATATCTGGAGACATTTTCATTTTATCTTTCCTATGGGAGTACAAGTAAAATCCAAAGATTTACTACATATCTGTGGTAGACATTATTGTTTGCTACCAAGATTTCTGATCCTTCTTGGGCGGGGGGTGGTTGGGGCACATGCCCTCTTGAAGTTAAGCATAGTCATGTGACTGAAATGTGAGTTATAGGTGAAAGGCAGTTCATAATTTTCCATGCTTTCTTCCCAGGCCACAACAACCACGGGAGCATATGTTGGTATGGAGAAACTGTAAAATCGAAGCAATGTGGGAATGTGGCCATGCATGGCGATCAGCAACCCTGCCCAGTCCCCAGTCCCCCAGATCTGCTAAAGATATTGTCTGAGTAAGAAATCATCTATTGTTATGCTACACCACTGAGAATTTTAGAATTATTACTGTAGTGTATTCTAACTTATCCTGAATAATCCATCCAAGTTAATTAGCAAGTTTTCCAGAATTCTTGAACCCTCAAATTTCGGGGGTGTTGCTTCTGCCTTGGGAATCAGGATATATTAATAGTTCACATACATATTCTTCACGCTGCTTTCTCCATTTCTGATAAGCATGGAGATCCTAGAGAGATGTTCATCTCTTAAAACTGCAGTGACTGCAGTAAGCACCAATGTTCTCACATACACTTGCTAGGACTGTGTGTGAAGGAATATTTCTTTAGGCTTTGGGAATACACTATATGTCTGAAATGATTTCTGTTGGCATTAAAATATGTCCTGAATTGTGACATCCCAAGCTTGATGACTTTTACCTGCTTATTATATAAATTCTGTTATGTAAGATATAATGTAAATATTATTTTGTTTCCTGAATTTCTAAATTTGAAATTGTGAAGATTCCAGGACAATGGCAATCAGCTTCTCTTCCTCTTCTGCACACTTCACTCTCTCTTTCTCCCTAATTTGCATCGAAACCACATTGTTTCTCTGACCTGTTGGAAACAGTATACCTTTTTTTTTTTTTTTATAAGTAAAGAATCCAGAAACTAAAGATCAATCTTTTAAAGTTCTTATTAGTACTCTTATAAGATTACTTTATATCTACAATCCAATGTGATTTTTACCAAACCCCTTCTTTAAGTATATCTATTAAGTATATCTATTTTAACTTATATCTAGCATATTTATCATTGCAAATATTTACTTAAAAGTATTTACGTATTTTGTAGCAATTCTATAACTTTATTGTATGAGCTCTAATTGTAACCCAAGGGTCAGCTGCCTGGAAATCCCCAGTTCTTTCTGCCTTATGGGAGTTACATCTCCTTTCACTCTGATGTCAAATAAACTGCCATGAGACAGAGTCCCTCACGTGGCAGCAAATCTAATAAACTGACTAGGATGTCCGGGCAGTCCTGTGCATCTAATTTCTTGTGGTTAGTCTACACTGTCGCCTGTGTCCCTGTTGCCCATGAACTCTGGCAGCTACTATTGTCTCTGCACACCAGCTGTACTTTCTCCATGTCTACATCACCTCTGGATCAGATCGCACTAGCATGGAGTACTGTTGTAACACATTTTTATGGAAGGTCTAGTGGTAATCGTGGGGGATTACAACTCAGAAAGTCCAGACAAGCCATATAAAATTTAATCACAGGCACTCCAGTACTTGAGAATCCCTTGGCCATCCTCATCACTGGGAATTGCTCAGTGGTTGTTTTTCTTCTTAGGCCACATGTTACCATAATACTGGGCTCCTTTTCATTTTCACGCTCTCCTCACATATACCCTTCCCTCCCTTCTCAGGGCCCTCACTTTCTCTTCACCAAACTTTCTTCACCCCCCTCCCTTGAAACCTGTAATTCCCCTCGTTCTAGTATGCACTACAATTTGACTTTCCCAATCTTTAACTAATCCCTGGTCCTGCTTTTTTATCTTATAAGCTTTAGCCAGACATTCTGCCAAAAGGCATGTATTCTGGGTAGAAAGCCTTTAGAAACATAGGCTTTTATGTATTTATTTTTTGATAATTTTTTATTTTTCAATTATAGTTGTCATATAATATTATATTAGTTTCAGGTGTACAACCTAGTTATTAGACATTTATATAACTCAGAAAGTGATCACCTCAATAAATCTAGCGCCCCTCTGACACCGAACATAATCGTTCAAATATTGACTATATTCCTTATGCTACACTTTATGTCTCCATAATGCTTTTGTAACTACCCATTTGTACATCTTAATCTCTTTTTCACTGACCACTCTCAACGCCCCCTCCCATCTAGTAACCCTCAAAATATTCTCTGTATCTATGAGTTTGTTTCTGTGTTTTTTTGGGGGGGTAGGGTGGGGAGAGGTTATTTTGTTCTTTAGATTCCACATGTATATGAAATCATATAGCATTTGTCTTTCTCTATCTGACTTACTCCACTCAGCACAGTACCCTCTAGGTCCATCATGAAATATCTTTTTCTTTCTCTTTACTTTCCGTCTGTGTCTTTTGATCTGAAGTGAGTCTTTTGTAGGCAGCCTATGTAAGGGTCTTGTTTTCTTATTTATTCAGCCACCCTGTGTCTTTGACTGGAGCATTTAATCCATTTACATTTGAAATAATTGTTGCTAGATATGTAGTTACTGTCATTTTATTATTAGTATTTTTATCTTTTCTTCCCCCTTCTTAAAGAAGTACTTTCAACGTTTCCTGTAATACTGGCTTCGAGGTGATGAACTTTAGCTTTTTCTTATCTGGGAAGCTCTTTATCTGTCCTTTGATTCTAAATGATAACTTTGCTGGGTGATCTTGGTCCTAGGTCCTAGGATTTCATCACTTTGAATATTTTGTGCCAAACCCTTCTGGCCTGTAAAGTTTCTGTTGAGAAATCAGCTGCCAGTCTTATGGGAGCTCCCTTGTAGGTCATTAATTGCTTTCCTCTTGCTACTTTTAAGATTCTCTCCTTGAATTTAACCTTCGGCATTTTAATTATGATGTGTCTTAGTTGTGGGCCTCTTTAGATTCATCCTGTTTAGGAGTCTCTGAACTTTCTGGCCTTGTATGTCTATTTCTCTCACTTAATTAGGGAAGTTTTCCATTGTTATTTCTTCAAATAGGTTTTCAATTCCTTGTTCTCTCTCTTCTCCTTCTGGTACCCCTATGATGTGAATGTTGTAGCTTGACATTGTCCCAGAGGCTTCTTAAACTATTCTCATTTTTTTAGATTCGTTCTTCCTGTTGCTATTCAGATTGGGTGTCTTCTGCTCCCCCATCTTCTATATATCTGTGATTCGATCTTCCATTTCATCCACTCTACTGATTCCCTCTAGTGTACTCTTCATCTCAGGTATTGTATTCTTTATTTCTGACGGGCTCCCTATTATGTTTTCCATCTCTGTTTTTATGTTTTTTATCTCTTTGTTCTCACTGAGTTCATCTATACTTACCTTAAGTTCCTTGAGCATCCTTATAACCAGTGTTTTGAACTCTGCATCTGGTAGATTGCTTATTTCCATTTTGATAGCTTTGTTCTTTTCTTTCCTGTGGGTCGTGTTTCTTTGTCTCCCATTTTGGCTGCCTCCCTGTGTGTTTCTATGTATTAGGTAGGGCTTCTAAGTCTCTCAGTCTTAGTAGAGTGACTTTATGTTGGCACTGACCTGGGAGGGATCCAGCTGCAGGCCAAGTTAATCCACAGCCTGTGCACCCTCCAAGGCCACCTGGTAAGAGTCACCAAGGAATCTACAGATTGCTGCCACCTGTGCTGGGCTTATAGGTGCCTCGAGGAGCCAAATCAGAAACTGAGGCCAGCTGCCACTAGTGCGGGGGTTGGGGCTGCTCAGCAAGAGGGCACGCCGAGGCCAGATGCTACTTCTTTGGGTTTTGTGAGCCTTTGAGAGATTCTAGGAAAGTCCACAGCAGGAGCCAAGACAGGCCATTTATATGGAATAAACCACTGGAAGCAGCTTGGGTGGGCCCACAAGTTGGGAGAGGTGGAGTCTCAGGGACTCTTCTGGGCAGAGTGACCTGTGTCATCCAGGTCGATGGTGACTCAGATATGGTGGCTGCCTGTGTCTGCATGCCAGGAGAGGGGAAGGCTTAACTAAGGAAAACTCGACTCTGCCAGCCCTTCTTTCTGGGAGGAAGCCACCCCTCCAGCCCTTGTCCTGAATCTGGACAACTCAGTGTCCCTGGCATTCCTCAAGCTGCCACCCTGGCGCTGGAGCTCAGAGCGAGTGAGTCTATCAGTGAGTAAGGCTGGATGTGGGACCTTTAAGAGGAAGGTCTCCGCTGCCTGCAGTCTCCATCTCACTCAGCCACCATGTCTGCTGGTTTTTAATCAGAAGTTGTGGGGACCCCTCGCTCCTTGGCTCTGCAGCCAAGATAGCCCTCTCGATTCTCGTCCAGCACATATGGTTGTGGGACTGGACAGTATTGTGTCTCTGCCCCACCTACCGTTTTGAGTTTACCTCTTATTTTTGTCCCTAATTATCGGGCTTCTGTTCAGCCAGATCTCAGGCGACTCTGTACTGATTGCTCTGTAGTTTCGTCATAATTTTGGTGTGGTTGCGAGAGGAGGCATGCACAGCCTCTACCTTCTACGCCATCTTGACCGGTCCCCTGTAGTAACATATGCTTTTGGATTAGCGTTTTCTTTAATCTGATCACATTGTTAGGAATGAGAGTTCCTAATTTCTAGAATGATGAGGAAGCAATATAAGGATCAAGGTATTTGAGAAGCATGGGAAGGAATAGACAACTTCATACACAGAAGGAGTTGCATGTGAGAGTAGAGAGTTGTTGAGTTGTAGCCGATGGGATCGGAGTGGTTAGGATGGGCCATGTAGTGGAGGCTCATGGGAAGTATCATGTGGGCAGAAAGATGCAAAGGAACAGAATGTTATGTTCAAAACTACATTTTAGAAAGATCACTCTGGTTTTGGTCAGAGGGCCACAGTCAGAGTAGAGTCAGGGAGATCAGTTATAAGACTTACTCCAAAAGGAAAAATAAGCTCCCTGGGCTGAGGCAGAGCAGGGGTAATGGAATGAGATGGATTTGAGAGCTATAGAGTAGGTGAGATTGAGGGGGCTTGGCAGCTGGGTGGACTGGTGAGTCAGCGAGGGGATGAAACTGGCTCGAGCAGTTGAGGGGCGATGGTACACTCTCTGAGATGACGGAACAAGGAAGAATGAGCACTTTGGGAGATAGTAGAGGAAACCATAGATTCAGTTATGCCCACGGTCCACTTGAGGTATTAGTGGCACCATCATGAAGATATCAAGGAGGCAGCCGTTTACCCACAAACTCCGGCATCCACAGATTTAGCACACTTGGTCTTGAATGTTCTTGAGGGTCATGACTTTGCTAAAGCACTAATGTAAATCAAGAGATGAAAAGTTGGTGTTTAAGAATGAATCATGTAGCCTCTGAGTGAGACTCATATGTCTAGTTTTCTGAGGAATTGGGAGAATTCAAAAAGAATGGACTCAGAGACAAAAGGGAAAAGTGGTGCTTAGTAGGGTGAGCAGGAGGAGATGGTAAATACAAGTTAAGTGTATGGAGTTTCAGCGGACGGAGTGACATACAAAAGCCATAAAAAGTCAGGACCAAAACTTAGGTAGTATTAGGACTGGAGCTGTCAGTTAGGGAAACAGAAGTCTTGTCTATTTTGCCAAACTGCAGCCTTTGATATCTTAGGTCCATTAGGTGGAGTGGAGCTGAGAAGCAGACCATAGCATTTTGAGTCTGCTCTACTTTCTGCAAGGTATCCTGTCAAAATTTGCAGAGGCAGGTAGCTATTTAACAATCTCCAAAGGGATTGAGGTGAGTAATGAGCTTGGAAAAGAAGATGAAATTGTAACCCACATCAGCAGAATTATATCTTTATCTCCACGTGCTGTGTATGAAAAACAACCATGGTATTTGAAGCCAGAAATGTGCTACATTTTTACTTCTGACACTTTAATTTTTCTTATTTTAACTTTACTGATGTCTACATGATGCACCCCTCACTTCCCCCAAAAAACCTTGGTGGACGTTTCTCCTTCTCTCTAACAGTCCTTTGCCCCCAGCTGCTGGCCTGCCCCACATACACACACCCAAAGCATTATTACTTGGTAACTTAACTCTGAAAGGCATTTTAAAATGCAATTTATTTATTGGTAAAGAGACACAGGGTGATCATTTTTAAATATTGAATGGCGAAAAGAATTCCTGAGATCTTTAAGAAAATATATTAAACTCAAGTCTTATTCTGCAATGACATTTGCTGACATCAAGTTTTTTTTCCTTAATTTTATTTTATGTTAGTTTCAGGTATAAAGTACATTGGTTAGACACTTACACAGTTTATGAAGTTATCTGCTGGTTACTCTGTACCCCTCGGGCTCTACATACAGCCATTACACTACTATTGACTATATTCCATATGCTGTACTCTACGTCCCTGTGACTATCTTGAAACTACCAATTTGTACTTCTTCATCCCTTCATCTTTTTCACCTAGCCCCCCGACCTACTCCCTACCCTCAGCCATCACCAGATTGTCTTCTGTATCTGTAAGCCTCTTTTCATTTAGTTTGTTCCTTCTGTTCCTTAGATTCTGCATATAAGTGATATCATATGATATTTATCTTTCTCTGACTGATTTCACTCAGGACACTCTAGGTCCATCCATGTCCTTGCAAGTGGTAGGATTTCATTTTTTATGGCATTTTAATTATGATGTGTCTTGGTGTGGATCTGTTTAGGTTTCTCTCGTTTGGGACTCTGCGCTTCCTGGACTTGTACGTCTACTTCCTTCAACAGGTTAGGAAAGTCTTCTGTCATTATTTTTTCAAATAGGTTCTCACTCCCCTGCTCTCTCTCTTCCCCTTTTGGTACCCTTGTGATGAAGATGTTGGTACATTTGATGTTGTCCCAGAGATCTCTTAAACTGTTCTCATTTTTTTTTTTTTGATTCATTTTTCTTTTTGCTGTTCTGATTGGGTATTTTCTGCTACTTTGTCTTCCAACTTGCTGATTCGATGTTCTGCTTCATCTAATCTACTGTTGATTCCCTCTAGTGTGTTCTTCATTTCAGTTATTCTTCATTTCTGACTGCTTCTTTTTTATGGTTTCTGTGTCCTTTTTTATGCTTACTGTCTCTCTGTTGAAGGCCTCACTGAGATCATCTATTCTCCCCAAAGTTCATTGGGCATCCTCATAACCAGTGTTTTGAATTCTGTCTCTGGTAGGTTGCTTGTCTCCATTTCATTTAGTTTTTTTTTTTTCTTACATTTTCGTCTGTTGTTTCATTTGTGGTATATTTCTTTGTTTTCTCATCTTATTTCCCTCTCTGTGTTCGTTTCTGTATATTTGGGAGATTTTTACATCTCCCAGCCTTGGCCAGGTGGCCTTATGTGGTAGATATCCTGTGTGGCCCAGTGGTGTAGTCTCCCTGATCACCTATACTAGGGGCTCCAGGCATGTTCCTTCTGTGGGTTGTTTGTGTTCTCCTGTTGTAGCTAAACCTTGATTACTGTTTACACCTCAGTGGATGGATTGACTCTTGGGCTAACTGGCTGTGGAGATTGCCACGCCCACAGTGTATGAGCTACTGTGTGCGGGCTGGCCCCATGGAGTGGGATTTGTCCTAGCAGGTTCCTGTCTATACCTTTTGAAACCACCTTTTGGGTGTGCCACTTATGGGGCTAGTCAGGTGGTGCTCTGTTTTGGTCCAGCACCAGCCTCCGGGTGTGTTGGTTCTGGGGCTCCTTGGGAGGGGGTCCCATGTAGGCCAAGGTCAGCTGCTGCCTTTGATTGTTCTGGGCTGCCTGGTAGGGGCTGCAAAGCGACCCGCGGATGGTTGCTGCCTGTGCTGGATCTGGAGGCAAGTGGAAGAGACCATGCTGTGAGACAGGTTGGTTACCCCAAGTACTGGGCCTGGGGCAGTTTAGCAAAAGGACCAGTGCACCTCAAGGCTTGAGGCTGCCTGCCAGGTGCCCGTAAGACTCTGAAGCTGAAAGAGCCTTTGGGTGGTACAGGAGTTTGGTGGGGTGGGGACCCAGGCAGTCACTGGGGTACAAACGAGCAATTTTCACCAGGCCAATGTAGAGTCAAGTTTTGTTCCAGTGATGAATCTGTGGCTTCCTGTAAAAGTCTCAGATTGCAGCAGGGCCAGCCGCTGCCCACCTCAGGCCTGTAGGCCCCTGAGATCTGTTCATGGAATACTGTAGCTTGTAATGGGGCTTGTGGCCTGCCACCAAAAGTCTCTTCCAGAATACACAGGTTGTGCAAACTGAGGGCTGCTGTTTGCTTTCGAGTTTGTGGCCCAGGGAAAGCACAGTGTGGGGTTGGCTGTCCAGCAATGGGCCCACCATGGGTAATTTGTGCATTGGGTGGTGCGGGGTCTCGGGGAGATAGCCTGAGGGCTGATCTCATCAGGCCAATACTGAATCAGAATTGTTGCCCATGCTGAGCCATTGGGCTTCTGCAATAGTCACATATTATAGTGAGGCCAGTTGCTGTCCACCTCGGGCCCGCAGACCCCAGAGATCTGCCCAAGAGATACTGCAGCATGGCTGGCACCAGTGGTCTGCCACCAAGTCTCCCCTGAAATGTGTGGGCCACACACAGGCTATGTGAGGTGAAGGCCGCTGCCTGCGCATTAATGCGCAGTCCAGGAAAGAGGCAGAGCAGGGTTCCTGCCTGGCAACAGGCCATGGTGGGCAGTTTGTGGATTGAGTGGGGGCCCGGGTCCCAGGAAGACATGGGGTGGGGTGGGCTGATCTCACTGGGCAATATAGAATTGGAATTGGCTGTGTGGGGGAGGGCTCAAAACAGGCAAGGTAGCGCCCATTTGCTGGCTGCCAGAATAATTCAAAGAAGAGAAGACTGGCAAGATAGCAGGCTAGGTAAAAGCAAGGTTTGGCTCCTTCATGGCCACATTATAATAGCTAAAAGGTGGAAACAACACAACTGTCCATCGATGGATGAATAGATAAACAAAATGTGGTGTATATATATGCAATAGAATTCAACCTTAAAAATGAATGAAATTCTGATACATGCTACAACATGGATGAACTTTTGAAAACATTATGCTAAGTAAAGTAAGAGAGACACAAAAGGACAACTATTATATAACTCCATTTATATGAAGTACCTAGCATAGGCAAATGCATAGAAACAGAAAGCAGAATGATGGTTGCCGGGGGCCGGAGAGAGGGTAATGGGAGTTATTGTTTAATGGGTATGGAGTTTCAATTTGGGAAAATAAAAAAGGTCTGGAGATGGATGCTAGTGATAGCTGCACGACAGTGTGAACGCACTTCATGTTACTGAACTGTATTCTTTAGTTAAAACTTTAAATTTTCTGTTATGTGTAGTTTGCCATAATATGTAAAACGAAGTATATAAATCTGGAGCTCTGAGTTTTAAGCTAGAGATGTAAATAAAGGAGTCATTGCCATATTTTGGCAGATATTTTGTCTTTTCTCTGAATTCCTGATGGGACTTCTGATTGCTACAATAGCAACTTCGGTAACCTGACATTGTCTGTCCGCTCTGTCTCAATGTCCCTTTCTTTTACTAAGACTTCTTGGAATCCCCCCTCAAATGAATTACCAACACTCTGCTGAGATGATCTCCTTGTCTCAGACTTTGCTTCTCAGACAATCTAAACAGCAACTTTTGCTCTCTTCAGTTGGAAAACTAAGTAATCCTCCGTTAGGTTACATTTCAGTTTAAGTTGTACATAATAGCAGTACCTGTGGTTATGATATTAACTCTGAAAAAGTCTATTTTTCTAGTCTCTGTAAACATGGTCTGTGTTGCTAGAGTGATTAGTATAGACATATAGAAAAAGTGAAAATACCTTTGGAACCATACTCCCATTTTGGCAGGTGAGAAAACTGAAGCTCAGAGAGTGTGATTGATAATATAAGAAGATAGAAACAAAGATAGGGTAGAACCTAGATTTTCTGATATCTAAATTAGCTTTTTTTCCCCACTATACATTTAATTCCTCTTGCCAGGAATACTTCATATGTTAATAAATGCAGTTCCTTTTGGAGAGTGTGTTACAAGCTTTTAAGGCAATGGAATATAAACTTAAAGACAGGGAAGATTCCAACTTATATTTGTGACAAATAAGGTTCATGCTTTTTATAGAATGGGTGCTAAATAGATATAATGTTAACTCTATAATAGCATGGGTTTTTGTCAAGTGTGTTCACTGACATATCAAGAAACTAGAATAGTGTCTGGCATGTAGTATGGATCCAACAAACATTTGTTGAGTGAACAAATGATGGTATACATTCTTAAAAGGCAAGAAATAATTGTTTCTGTCTCTTTTTCCTTTTATTGGAGGGCTACTTAATTCCATCAATAATAGTACAATTTTACATGTCGAAGAATGTTCTAGATTGTTTACGTATATCCATGATCTAATCTAATCATCACAATATCCCTATAAGGTAAGGAAACCGAGGCTTAGAGGAATTTCATAACTATTCCAATACCACAGAGCTAATGGTTGATCCAACCATGTCTTGACCATGTTTTCTCTGATTAGCATAACTAAGATGACTTTGGTGTTAATGCTATATATACAAAATGAGGGCGCAAGGAGGTCTAGTGTCTACCCATAAATGAAGCAATCATGTCGCAGACATCATAAACCAAAAAGTAAATCACTCAGTCCGAGCTCTTTCTGAACATTGAATCTGATAGTGTGATGACTCATCATAAACCAGAAAGAACCTTTTTATTTCCCCCTATTGGTTGTTGCAAGGCTGGTGGGACTGAATTTCACTAAACTGAAATGACTTTCTTTGTCATAATTCCTTATGTTACTAAGTGCCATTATTAATTGTTTATTTTCTTTGTCCGATTTATTCTTTCTGAGAAAATAATGTTATACCGAACAATGACAATCAAATAAAATCTTCTCCTTGTGAAATATCAGCTCCTTTTGACAGTCTGAGACAGTATATCCCAGAGGTTAAGTTAAGGGCTGTGCAGTCAACTGTGTGCTTTTGACAATTTTCTTATCTACTTTAAATTCCATATTCTACATCTGTAAGATGGAATCAAAAAGTACTTAGCTCATAGTACTGTGGCATTAAACGAAATACTGTGGTCAAAATGCTTTGCACAGGACCCACCTCTAAATGTGTGCTTTTGTAAATGGCATAATAGCGTTATTTGAAGAAAGATTGCCTTCGCTGTGGTAGGGGTGGTTTCTCTTGGCCTGCAGACACAATACAGAAGGTTAAACTTGCTGAGATGATTTATGTTCCTTATGTGATTTAAGGCCCAAACATCCCTTATAGCTGTGCTGTCCAACAAGGTAGCCACTAGCCATGTGCGGCTCTTGAGCACTCCAAATGTAGCTAGTGTAAGTGAGGAACTGGTTTTAATTTTACTTTTCATATGTTTGAAACTTAAATAACTACCTGTGGCTAGCGACAAGCAGACTGGACAGCACTGTGCTTTGTCATGCTGGGGATGGGACTTTACAAACCTTTGCCAGCTGATGCCCTGTTAGGCTCTGCAAGTAGGGAACACTATACAGAGACCTCAAGAATGGGAGGAGGGGGACTTGTTTCTCCCTGTCCACTTCTGTTCCTGTTGTTGAGTATCAATGCAGCAATGGTTCTTCACTCTGACAGAAGCAGTTGGTTTCAGTACTTGCTATATTCCCTGAACTAGCCCCATTATACCCCTCAGAGATATCAAGACTGGATGAGTAGCCCCTGATCTCCCACTATGCCCCTTGGTCTGGGTCCCAATTCTGTGGGCTCTTCCAAACCTTTAACTTCCAATAACCCTAACCTCTTACATAGGAGTGGATTACCGCTTCAGTTTCCTCTTCTTGTCTATTACCTGAGTTCATTAGTTCTCTAGGTTAAATCTCTTCTGTTAAAATACTGGGCACGGTGTTCGTTTTCCTGCTTGGACCTGGATACAGGCTTCCTGGGATCTCAGTCCAGGTGGGCAGGTTCCCCCTGCTTCAACCAAGTGCAGCTCCAGCCCCACGACTTCACTTACCTAGGACTTCGCCTCTGACACAGTCTAGCGAGATTTTTCCTTTCTTTCTGCTAATTCTTAATCTTCCCTTTTAACTAGAAAGGTTTAAGTTGTATTTTAACCATGTCTCCCTCAACTTCTGTTTCTATTGCTTTTCTCACTGGATTTCGGCTTTTTAAAATGTTATATTAATTTTCCATTTTTCTTTAAATTGGTTTTTTGATTGTTATTATATTTGTTTTGTCTTTTGGTTTTGTCTTCTTGGTCGTCTCATTTAAAGTCTCATCTGTTTCATTTATTTTTTTCTTTCTGTTATTTATATTGGGTGGGTTTATAAAAATTTTTTTTAAATGAGCACATTAGCTTTTTAAATGTTTAATTTCTAGATTTAAGTCTCTGCTTTTTCTTTGTTCTGTTTCACATGTACTTTAAAGTTATTTTTAAATTGTAGTAAAATACACTTAACATCAAATTTACCATCTTACCCATTTTAAATGCACAGTTTAATGGTATTTAATACATTCACATTGTTGTGCAAACATTATAACCATCCATCTCTGTGACTCTTTTTATCTTATAAAATTGAAACTCTGTCCCCATTAAACAATAACTCCCCATTCCCACCTCCCCCAAACCCTTGGCAGCCACCATTCTACTTTCTGTCTTTATGATTTTGGTTATTCTAAGTACCTCATGTAAGTGAAATCATACAGTATTTGTCCTTTTGTGACTGGCTTCTTTCACTTAGCATAATGTCTTCAGGATCCATCCATGTTGTCACATGTTCCAGAATTTCTCTCTTTTTTAAGGTTGAATAATATTCCATTGTGTGTGTGTATGTATGTATGTATATGTATGGGTGTGTGTATACACACACACACACACACACCACATTTTGTTTATCCATTCATTCATCAATGGACATGTGGGTTGATTCCACATTTTAGCTATTGTGAATAACACTACTTATCAATATGGGCATGCATCCATCATATGCTTTAAATGAGTTTTCATAAGGACAACAAGAACTGAATAAGTCCCAAAGGGTACTAATGAGAGAATACTTCAAACACTGAGGATAATGGAGGTTTTCCTCCTCCTTACTTCTTCTAACCCACTTCTCTGACTCCCCAAAATGGACCCCTCAGCCTAGGTGAGGCATGTTCTCCCAAGAAATTCATCATGTAGTGACCAAAGGCATAGTAAGTTACCTCTCCTCAGTGTCCTAATCTCCATTTTGCTTTTGGCCCATTTTTCTCACTGGAGGAACGCTTCTGCTTGCTAACATTTTATACCATTCAACTCATTGGACTCTAAATCCATGGTCTATGAAATATATTATCACCGAATTCTAGATAAATCCTTCTGGTGTCACAAATCTGGAGAGCTTGGCAGCAGGGAGGTAGCAGCCAGGGCAAAGATGACCACGTGGTGGTAATGAACTTCTCAGCACCAGTGGAGGCCCAATAAAAGATTATGTTGCCAGTTTTACCCCTGTCTGCTACCTGCCTACTAATTATGAGGCTCTTTTTGTTCCCCTTCTTATCAGGGACATAGAAATGCTCGTTTGAGGTACACTTTTCCTCAACTCCCTTCTCTTGCCGTCAAGACCTAAGAGAGACAGGGTGAAACAGGCATTAGTACAAATAGGAGTTTGAAAATAGTTTATTTACTTTTGGGGAGGTTCTTTGATTTGTCAGGTTCCATTCTTGCCAACTGATGATAAGGAGAAGGACCAGACTCCACCAGTTTAAGATAATAGGTCCAAGATGCCACAGTCCCCACTTGGGGGTCAGGACAAGTCCTCTCAGCATATCAAAGCTGCTGAGCAAGGCTTTTAAAAACGCTTTTCCATTGTTCTTATATATAGTACATGCTTCTGTGCATCATTCTGGACTGAAGCACCCCCTCCCACCTGCTGGGTGCTGGTGGCTGACAGCTCTCAATGGAGTTCCTCTTCGGGAATTGCATTTGGTTGAAGAGAGCCCCCTGGCAAGAGGCACACTCCTTCTCCAGGGATAGCCACAGCCATTGACTAGCTGATGCTGGAGTAGAAAGGCCCCGCCTCCTTATCTCAAGGCAGGACAATTTAAAAGGCCATCTCAGCTTCAGAGGTCTCTGCTTCGGCTCAGCTGAGGCCATTGTTGTGAATACATTGCAATTAATTTCTGTACCCAAACCTGCTTTCCTCACATCTTTGTAGGTGTTCCAAGAGCATTGTTACACCTAAGAGATTTGGTGCCTGGGTGATCTGAGGAAACTCGCTTTAAAATGGAATTTAGAGGGTGGATCACCCACCCGTCAGCTGACAATCCAGACCCAATCACTGCGGGGAGGTGAAGCACAGGCAATCTCTGGCTTTCTGAAGCCCTGGGATTATTAAAACCTTGAAAAGTGGCAGCTAACTACGGGGATAAACCGGGGTCCTTTCACAACATAATTGCCGGGGAAGTGCTGGCTCTCTGAGGGAGGAGTAGGATCTAGCCAACATATCCTATCAGGGTCCCACAGAGAACCTGTGGTACAAGATCTTGAGAGTGCCGGATTAAGGGGCAGGGGGCAAAAGGTTGGATCGAAGAGAGTGTGCCGATTTGGGAACACTTTCCTGTGATGTAGGATTTGACACCCTGGCAAAGATACAAGGAGACCGTGTGGACACACAATTATGATGATTCTTGGAAACTTGGAGAAAACAATGGCTTGTACCCAGTCAAGTAAAAACTGACAGCATTGTCAAAGCAGATGGTGTAAGAAGGAGCCAAAAGGCTCAAAGAAATGGACACTCTAGCCTGGATGTACTGTGTAAGATTGGAAAAACCTGACAGTTGGTTATACTTCTGTTTCCCAGAACATGTCACTATGTTACTGTCCATGGCAAAAGGGACTTTGCAGTGTGATTAAATCAAGGTTCCATGGGTGGGTCCAATTTAATCAGAATGATCTTAGTAAGGGACAGAGGGAGGCAAGAAAGTTGAAGAAGGAGATGTGATGACAGGAGCAGAGGTTCAAGCAATACCACTGCCGGCTTTGAAGATGGCAAATGGGAACCTGAGCTGAGGAATGCAGCAGCTTCTGGAAAGTGGAAAAGGCAAGGAAATTAATTCTCCCCTGGAGCTTCCAGAAAGGAATCCAACCTCGCTACACCTTGATCTTAGCCCAGTGAGACCCATTTCAGACTTCTGACCTCCAGAATTGGAAGAGAATACATTTGTGTGTTTTTTTTAAAAGCTACTGAGTTTGTGGTAATTTGTTACAGCTACAACAGGAAGCTAATACTAATACAGGCACGTACTGCTAACATATTGCACCTGCATCCATTGGCATTTGGGCATTTGTAGCTGTTGTATTCATGGTAATCAGGGTGACAATCCGATTGGGTTGTCTTCTCTGGTAGTCGTGCCTCAGCATTTCCATACTGACATATGTATTGTTTTATTGTCACACTCTTTTTTGTTCTTCCATTCATCTTTCGTTTGGGTTCAAAATCTTCAAGATCGGTTCCCACAAATATCCCCCTGATTTTTGCTTCTTATAATTTAATAAATTTGTAAAGGTCTTCCATTATATAAATCTTCTCTTCCCGAGTTTGATTCCACACTCAGCCCCCCTCCCAGGAGATGCTGGAATCTGATTATGGTTTTTGATTGAGTGACATCGACTGGTGGGGTACAAAATATTAACTTCGTTCTGCAAGGGTGCATACTTGGGCCAGGAAGTAACAGTTTCTCTAAGCAAGGATAGGAGAACCGTCTGCAGACACAGGAGGCCAAGTGGAAGGCACTTCACAGGGATTGGGGATTTAGGCTATTCCTCAAAGTGTTTCAGATATTGCCACTCAAATTGCTGGAGTCACACTCTTTTCAGGTCACTGCCTTTACTACGTCAAAGATCTGGCAGGGCTAGGACTCTAACTGATGCTATAATTCAGCAAGTAAACCTGAATTTGATCAGACTCAAAGTCTGAGTTAGATTTTTGGATATTTTATTCATTCCTACTGCTATAAGAGAGAAAAATTTAAAAGCATGTTATAAAAAAAATCTTTGATTTTAATCTATGCCTCGAGGTGAAAGCTTAGGCACATGAGATTTTTATTCTCCACACTTTAAGTTCTGCACTGCCATCAGGAGCAGCCATCCAACTTAATTAGCTGTTTTAGCCCTGCCTAGTTTGGACTGCTGTGCTCCCATGCATTTTCCATCCTTGCAACACCAAGTATGGTCTGCAAACCAGCAGCATGGACACCCCTAGGAACTTGTTAGAAATGCAGCATCTCAGGCTCCATCCTGGGTATGCTGAATCAGGCTTGCATTTTAACAGGACTCCCAAGGACACTCATATGCACCTTAAAGTCTGAGAAATACTTTGCCCACTGTCTTGGGCAAGTAAAAATGGCTGGATCCACAGTTTTGCTTGTCACCATCTCTTGGCTCTGCATTCCCTGTGGTTTTCAATTTGTGGCTTCAAGTGCTGGCCCTAGCCTCAGCATATTCTATATCCTCTCAGATTTAGGGTGCCTTCTCCCCAAGGAGCCCTAGAAAAGCAGATTGTCTCTCAATAGTTCCAACTGGGTCACATGTTATTCCTGAACCAATCACGTGGACCAGAACAATGAGATAGATGCACTGACCATGGTGGTCAGAGGCTCCAAGGCTATAACAAAGGTGTGGTCCAGTTGGAAATGCCCAGCAAACATTGTCCAAGAGTAGTTGATGGTATGTCCCAAGAGTACATCTGGGGACTTGACAAGTATTGTTTTCTCAGAAAGGTGAATAAAGGCTGACAAAACAGCAGTAGTTTACTATGCATTTCCCATTGAGTTTAATTTTTTTATTCCCATCTTCCCATCCCATTCCCTTTAGCAACCATCAGCTTGTTCTCTATATCTATGGGTCTGTTTCTGTTTTGTTTATTCATTTATTTTGGTTTCCTTTATGTTGCACATATGTGAGATCATACAGTATTTGTATTTTCTCTGTCTGATTTATTTCATTTAACATAATGCCCTCTAGGTCCATTCATGTTATCGCAAATGGTAAGATTTCATTCTTTTTTATTGATGAATAATATTTCATTGTGTATATATACCACATCTTCTTTATCCATTCATCTATCGATGATCATCTAGGTTGCTTCTACATCTTGGCTATTACTAGTAATGCTGTAGTGAACATAGAGGTTCATGTATCTTTTTAAATTAGTGTGGAATCTCATTGTGGTTTTAATTTGCCTTTCCTGGTGATTAGTGATGTTGAGCATCTTTTCATATGACTGTTGGCCATCCGTATGTCCTCTTTGGAGAAATACCTATTCAGGTCCTCTGGCCATTTTTTAATTGTATTGTTTGTTTTTTTTTGGGGCATTGTATGAGTTCTTTATATATTTTGGCTATTATCCTTTTATTGGATGTATCATTTGTGAGTTTTTGTGATGGCTTCCACTGAGAGTGGCTTCTCTTTCCTGGTAGGCTCTGCCCCCAGGAGATGTCCTGGGAGCATTGAATGTCCCCCCTGCCCAGCTCAGTTTTGACAGTGATATCTCCCCTCATCTTCTTCTGCATGAAGGCTGGCTGTCACTCTCTCTTATCACCCTTCTGCTCAGAATGCATTGTTGGGACTTATCCTTTATTGCATGAATAGTTCCGTTTTTACTGCTGGTGACCTCATCTACAAACCCACAGAACCACGTACACACAGGAACTTCTCAAGAACATTCTACATTGGTCTACTTAGACCTACAGTTGTAATTTTTTATTTCAGGGGTTTGCTTTCCAATTTATGACTGATATTCCTTTCCTGATATATAGCCGATTAAATAAAGTCCCTAAGATGATGGCTTTTTCTGGGTTTTAACTTTGTAGCCTGTGAGTAATTTAGCTTTTAAAATATTAATCCCCTCATATATGTGATTCATGTCTCCCAGAGAAACAGAATATCACAAAAATAAAGGTTATTACCATCTTAGTGAACACTTTTTATTACCTGTGCCACATTCCCTCAGCCTACCTGTGATGGCGTATGCAAGTCTGGTGGAAAGTTCCTTGGCTGGCCAGCAGCATCCCGTCATGAGTTCTTGTACCACTTCTTCACTTTTCGGTCTCAGCTTTTGCCAAAGTGGAGAGAGCTTTTATTGTCCCACAGGTAGGGCAACTTGAAGCGAAGAGACAGTAGTCAGTAAATAATGGCCCTAACCTTTCATCCTTCAGGGTGAACCATTTCTGAGGCATGTTCTACCAGTTTCTCAGAGGGTCCTCAGTTTCGTAGAGCCTAGCTGCGCTTAGTAACCAACACAATAACACACCCTTTGCTAGCTTTTTTTTTCCAGTGAAAATCTCAATCAATTAATCTCTCTCTCTCTCTCTCTCTCTCTCTCTCTCTCTCTCTCTTTCTCTCTCTGTCCCTTCCCCGTCAATACTCCTTCATTCCTATTTCCTAGTGTCACCTCCCAAATAAACTATCTGCAACCTCAAGCCCTGGGATACCAGGTTCTTGGACCAAATTCACCCTACCACCTGTTTTATATAGCTTGCTCATGAGCTAAGAATGATTCTAACATTTTTAAATAGGAATGATTCTAACATTTTTAAATAGTTGGAAAAAATCAAAAGATATTGTGACACATGAGAATTATATGAAAATCAAATTTCAGTGTCAATGAAGTTTTATTGGAACACAACTATACCCATTAGTTTATGTGTTATCTGTGGCTGCTTTTGTAGTACAACGCAGGGTTGAGTAATGTCACAGAAACCATCTGGCTCTCAAAGCCTAAAATAATTACTCTTCATAGTAAAAGTGTTCTTACCCATGATCTAGGCAATAAATGTTACATTAAAATTGGCTTATAACATTATCTATCAATATTGAACTCTAGCCTGTGTTACATCAAAATCATTTCTTTAAGACTATTTTAGACACTTAAAGTTTAGCAGAATTTCTACCCAATTATCATTACTAACTTACTTTTTAGACCTCAGACTAAGATTTAATGTTGTAAACTCCCTTCTGATTATATGTACAAGACGTAAAGTTTAAAACCCCAGAAAATTATTTCAATATTTAACTTTAATATTTACTTCTTAAATAATATATTCAGTGCTTGGCATGCAGTAGGCAAGTAGGGAATATTTAATAATAAAAAAACACAAAATGACTTTACTTTTCTGATACCAAGTAGTTGTTCTGCTTCATGTTAGAAAATTAGCTTGTTACAGAGACAAGTGTTTCATTTTATAAAATAAATGGTCCTGGGCCACAGGGAAACAAGCCTCCTTTTTATGATTGACCATAATCACAGTTCAAAGTCATATGATCTATTTATGTATTTCTGGACAATGAAACCCCTTTGCACATCGAAAGTAATCAACACCTAAGAGTTTTTCATTTTCCTTTATTACATTTTGCTTTACTTGCAAGTTCCTTATTACTTAGTAGTACACTTGGAAAGTGTCCAATAAATTACATTTAGTGTCAACTAAGGTTTAATGTATCTGATTCTATTCATGTAGAATGCTCTCCTTGACTAAAATAATCCTTAATAGTTTTCCATTGCTCACAGGCTACATCCAAATTCCTTAGTTAGACTCATCCTGGGGGCAGCCTGTTTCTCTGACTTCATCTCCCACTAGCATCCAGTTAAATGTCCTCTTACTGAGAAGTATTCCCAACCTCTCTGGCCTCCCAAGTTATCTCTTCCTATGCATTAGATTCCCTAGAAGCAGACTTGGAGACAAGGATTTGTGTGCTAGTCATTTCTTCAGGAAGTGCCCTCAGGAGAAAATGGTGAGGGAGTGGGGGAAGGAGGATGGGGAAGAGTGCGATTGCGGGTGAAATCCTGCAAACGGGATTTCAGCCTGATTCCGCAGCGGAACTCTGGATTAAGTTCCTTTTAAGCCTGTTTTTTTTTTTTTTTTTTTTTTTTTTTTTTTTTTTTTTTTTTTTTTTTTTTTGCCTAAGGAACAGGACCTGAGCTTTTATATTCTCGGGGCTGCTTAGGGGCTCGTAGCTCCCTAGCCACTGTGGGCTTTCCGAGCATGCGAGCGATGTGGCTCTAGGCATCTAAAGGCATCTCTGAACTAAGTCACAGGTACAAGCTGTTACAAGAACAAGCACACTGAAGCTAGAGAAGGGTGCACAAAAGTGATAAGAGGCATCTCAGTTTCTGTCACATCATTTCCTCTGGCATATGCTTGCCGTGTGGCATGTACCACCTACATTCAAATATCATTGGAAGGAGAGAAGCCTGGGAGTGAATCTTGGCTCGCTACCCAACCAAGGGGCTATAGTCATCTACCTAAACTTTTCTTAGTCTCTTAGATTGCGCTTCTTTAAATGAGCATAGTTCTATGTCCCTCAGAGATTACTCTGCAGATTAAAGAAGATACCGGGGAAACTAGCATGTGGTAGGTCTTCTACATATGTCATATCTGAAATTATCCCCCTTTTTCCAGTCTCTGGCAACCCCTTGGTCTCCTGGCCATAATATAGAGTTATTCTATGTTATGTAGAACAATGGAATGAGTTATGAGCTTCTCTATTTAGTACAGTTAAGCACCATTACAAACGATTCATCATGCCCTAGTTGGGTTAAGCAAGACTTCTCAACATCTCTTGGCATTTTGGACTAGATAATTCTTTGTAATGGGAGGATATTCTGTGCACTGTAGGTCATTTAGCAGCATCATTGATCTCTACTCACTACATTGTAGTAGCACTCTCCCAAGCTGTGACAAGCAAAATTGTCTCCAGACATTGCCAAATGTCCCCTAGAGAGTCACTGGATTAAAGACATTCCCAGGAGCTGTGTAGTGTTGATTTCAATTTGGAAACCATGTAGGTTGATTGACAGTAGCACCTTTTAAATCCCAGCAATATTTTCCTCCTTTCCCACTTTACATAATAGAATTTTTCATGCATGGTTTTTTGTTTGTTTGTTTTTATCATTGTTTTGACATTGGGGAAGGTGAGAGGGAGGAACCTCACATATTCCAAATGCAAGAATTTGAGGAGCCAGGCTTGTAGCAGCATGTAGGTCTCAGAGACCCAGAGAGCCCCCATCTTGAGTCTCTGAAGGGACCAGGATTTGAGTGTAGACTGCCTTGCTCAATCCAGTGTTTGGGGAGCAGCCACTGAACACATGAACCGTTGCACCTGGAGCAGTGAGTGGGGCTGGAGGTCTGGAGCTATCTCAGCCCATCTTTATGGCTCCCTTCTCAGCTTGGGTATTCTCTTGACTGGAGCGTTCCGTTCAATACTATTAGCAAATGATTAACAGTTTAATCTTCTTATTTTACAAACAAGGAACTTAGTCCCAGAGAGGTACAGGAATAAGTTCAAAGTTTCTTTGCTCATTTTCAACAGAGCCAAGATTTAAACTGGTCCAGCGCTTTTGCCAGCAGCCCTCCC
>CM053505.1:4575548-4606769 GCA_028627145.1 Eidolon dupreanum | reverse complement strand
TTCTCTTCTCTTCTCTTCTCTTCTCTTCTCTTCTCTTCTCTTCTCTTCTCTTCTCTTCTCTTCTCTTCTCTTCTCTCCTCTCCTCTCCTCTCCTCTCCTCTCCTCTCCTCTCCTCTCCTCTCCTCTCCTCTCCTCTCTTCTCTCTCTCCTTCCCTCCCTCCCTCTCTCTCTCCTTCCTCTCCTCTTCTCCCCTCCTCTCCCCTCCCCTCCTCTCTCTTCTTTCCTTTCAATATTACAGCCATCCCGATGCATAGGAAATGGTATCTCGTGGTTTGACCTGCATTTCCTTCATGGCTAATGATTTTGAACATCTTTTCATGTGCTTATTGGCCATTTGTGTATCTTTTTTGGAGAAATGTCTATTGAAGCCCTTTGCCTTTTTGCCCATAGGGTTGTTTGTGTTTTTGTTTGTTTGTTTGTTTTTTATTATGTTCTAAGCATTCTCTATATATTCTAGATAGGAGACCCTTCTCAGATACATGACTTACAAATATTTTCTCCCATTCTGTACATTTTCTTTTCACTTTCTTGATAATGTCCTTTGATGTACAAAAGTTTTTAATTATGATGAAGTCCAATTTATTTTTCCTTTTGTTGCTTGTTGCTTGTTGCTGGTTATAACTAAGAATCTATTGCCAAATCCAAGGCCAGGTCTACATTCAGATTTCTACTTCCCACCTCATATGAGCCTTCATCTGTGGTTTGCACAAACTTGACATTTCCTTTACCTAACAACCCTCTTCCCTTCCTTTCAGATCCAATTCAAATATCACCTTGGTAAATTCTCTAAACCCACAGGGAGTGTCATTTACTCAAATACCTCCCTCCTTCAGGCACTGATCCTATCTCTGTACTCACCCTGGCATATAGATTTATCTATGTCTTCTCTCCTTTTAAGATTGTGGTGCTTTGAACACAGAAATGAATTTTATTTTGCTCTGAAGCCTATGCCTTTAGTAAATGCTCAACGCTTGTGGAATGGATGGATGAATGAGTGATTATGAGAAACCACACATTCTCTTGTCATATAGCTTTAAAGCCATTCCTTGTATTTCATCAGTTTTGTGGCGAGGGGAGATAGATTTCCCACTGCAAGGGTCATATAGGTGTAAGAATGATTGAAACACATGGCATTGCCATTTGGTACTGAATACCCAGCGAGATGTTTCTTGTGTCATCTACTCCCTGTGGCTATTTTTTGGAGACCTTCCAATTCTCTAAGGCAGCCGTGACCCTCTTTTCGTCAGAAGTCAGGAGAAGGGAATCTCACACAAGGCCTAACTTGGGCTTCATATTTCTAAAGAGATACCCCACATCCTATTTTATTTAAAACTAAGGATATGCTACTAATAAGTGAAAAAGTCAGTCATGGTAGTTAGGAATTCTTTCATAGAAGTATATAAAAAATGAATGCTACCCAGCTATCTGAATTTTAATCTGTTATCCGATTCCAAAGAGTTGTAATAAGACAGAAGACTACCTTTACCTTGGTTACTTCTTTCTTTCCCCTCGGTTCCTCTCCAGTATCTCATGCTTTCTCTTATTCTCCCCTTTTGTCCTTGTATTAGAGAAATCAGAGAGTCTATGCTTTCAGTGGAAAACCATTTCTTATACTTATGTTTTTTGTAGTTCATGAGAGTGGGAAGATTACCTTTCAGAGGAGCCAGGTCCATCTGTCTACATGAATAGAGCCTTTCTTAAGTTGAGATGGGATGTGGCCTTGACTTTGTACCTGGGTGTTTATGACTTCATAGAAAGGCCACGCCCCGTGAGCTCATAGCCCATTGTGAAATAGCACCTTTGCCCATGTGAGGCCATGACAATGTAACCTTTGCAGTGTCCCCCATTAGTCCTACACAATTAGTTCTGAAGATTCACAAATAGCTCCACACTCCTAGGGAAAGACAGCCCATTCCCTAGCCATAGTAACAATGAGAGCCCAGAAGAAGAACTAAAGCTCTCTTATCCGGTACTGTTACTCTCTGAAAGTCAGCCCGTCAGTGACAGTCAGCTGATTGAAAGCTGCTGACTCTGAACATGTTTCTAAGGCGGACCATTCCTATCTCGTAGACAAATGTAACCTCAAAACAAGCCCGTTCCCTAAATCAGTAGTTTGCTTTGCTCAAGGAAATTCTACCTGACCAGCAAAACTCTCCCTTACTTGAGTATGAAATAAATTCAGGCTTTTGATTTCAGAAATTGTGTGATGGCCTTATCCTCTGTCAGTTTTTTATTACGTCTTGAATGTCTGTATATCCCAGTATTGCAAAGTTCAATCATCTGTGCTTATGTATATGATACTAAAGATAATAGTTATCAAGCATAAAGGTGTATCCATGCTATTATGTGATGTTGAGTCTTATAGTTGTTGAGCATAAATAAAGGTATATTTTACATAGTTACAGTCTAAGAAAGGTGTTATATCAAAGGGGATTGGATAAGCATTTCATTTATTCAGTTTTTAAACTCTTTCTGTTCTTACAGTATTTTGGGGGCGGGGGGTTGAGGTTAGAAAAGTTGAGTTTTCAAATTCATGGTCCCTGGGCCTATTCAGCCTGTGAGTGTGCTTTTAAAAATAGTTAAACCAAATCTAGAAATATGAAAATTTCACATGTACATCTAGATTTTTATATTTTCTTGGAAAAAAGGGTAAATGTGGTATTCCAGGGCCTCGCACTCAGCAGTAATGAAGGAGCTGCTGCTGCTGCCTTTAAAGAGGATGTATACTGTCCTCTCTACCCTAGCCTCAGTTTCCCTATCATTGCCCCAAGAGGCACAAAGATAAGCAATTTCTCTTTATCTTTCTCTCATTATTTTTCTCATAATAGAGACCTTTTACTCTGCACAGAATTCTCTCATTCAGTTGTTTGCATTGATTGCAGTATAGTTTTAGAGATTGAGTTCATTTATAGGCTTTTAAACTTGACCCCTTTGACCAATTAAAAAAAAAACAGGATGACAAACCCTTACTAGTCAGCTTATATTACAAGTCCTTTTCCCTCACTGGTGTGACATCTTGATTTCAGATTCTTTCAAGGCTATACATTTAAGTGTTTATACCTCACTATTTTTGGAGGCTTTTATCTTTTCTCCTCATTTCTTTCATTAATAGTGTAATCTTTCTTCTTTTAAAAAATATTTCATGCCTTGCCTTTTTTTTTGCTGTGGTAAATTGTAAAAATTATTCTACTTCCTCTCTCTGTGATCTCCGGGCATGCCCCGCCATGCTGATTCTGAGCTGGCCTCGTGGTTTCCTTTGGCCAGTGAGATATAAACAAATATGATGCAAGCAAAGACTTGGAAAGCATTTTGCATTGGGGCTTAATCTCAGTTCTGAAGCTTGCTGGGCTTGCTGAGCTTCAGAACCGTGACCGCCACCATGTGAATGCGCCTGGGTCAGCCTGCCAGATGATGAGATATACACATGGTTAAGTCATCCTTATCACCCCAGCTCTTAGTCAGCCAACTGCCAGGCATTCTAGACCATCCTATACTAACCTGGCCCGAACCAGAAGGATCATTTAGCCGACCCACTGAATTGTAAGAAGTGATAAGTTTTTGTTGTAATAAATTTTTATTTAAAGCTACTATATTTGGGGATAGTTTATTATATAGCAAAAATTAACTGATACAACCTAAATTAAAGAATAATATAGTGCAAAAAAAGACCTGAATTTTTCAAAAAATGTCAATAGCATGAAAGAAAAGGAAGACCAAAGAACTATTCCAGATTGGAGGAAAGTAAAGAGGCATGAAAATCCAATGTAATATGTTATACTGGATTGGGTCTTTGACTGGGTGGGCAAATACTCTAAAAGATGTTGCTGGGGCAATTGGAAAAAATGGAATATGGACTGTAGAATAGATAATAGTATTGTGATAATATTAACTTTCTTGATAATTATATTGTGGTTATGTAAGAAAATATCCTTGTTCTTAGGAAATATATGCTAAAGCGCCACGAGGTAAAGTGGCATGATTTATGCAGCCTACTCTCTGAGAAAAATAACAAAATTATATTTTCTCGCAACTGTGGCAAAATTTTAAAAATGATCAGTCTGGGTAAAGTTATATGGGGGTTCATTATACTATTCTCGAATCTTTACTTTAAATTTAAAAATATTTCAAATAAAGTAAAAAGAAAAACCTTGACAATTGAAATAAAAAATTAACTGATATAGTTTCCCGCAGCTGTTTCCTAAGAACGTTATCTCAATACAGTTGTCTTACGCAAAAGCCAAGACATTTATTTCTATAGACATCAGACCTGGGGGCTTATGAGTGAATTGGGAAATGGAGAATGCTAGAATCATGTTCATTCGATGTCAAATACATGTGGAGATATAAACAGAAGCCCTTTAAAGGTATTGGGTAGCGGAGAGAGTGCTGGACAAGGAACAGAAAATCTGAAATTTTGTCTTGGTTCTGCCACAACCGTTTTTATGTGTTAAAGCAAATTATTCAACTCTCTTGGCTTCAGTTTTCTTCCTAGATTAAATAAGAAGGTAATGTCTTAAGGTTCCTATTGATGCTGACGCATTTATAAAATACTTATAAAATTAAACCAAATATGTTGATAATCGACATCTAGTGTTATACTGGAATTTTAGTGACTATTGTTAAATGAACTATATGGCTATAGATCGGTGCCTTGTTAAGTAGAAGTATAATAGAAGTATAGTGGGCATAGGCTCGAGTTATCACTTGGTGGCTCCTGTAGAAGGTAGACTATCTGGGGATGATATTAGCAGAAAATGATTTTTTCATAATCATAGTTTTGAAGCCCTCATTGATGATCAGGGAAAGTGATACAGACTGCAAGGATTGAGACTGGTAAGGACACTGCCCCCCATACACACACATACATATAACCTTAACTCCCCGAAATGACACAGGAAAGAAGAATCACAATGACAGAAATGACAGGGTGGCATATGGAAGAGAAAGACGCATTATAATCTGGAAGACATACAGTGGATTGCCCATAGGGAAGACTTATATTTTTAGCAGTACTAAAATTTAGCCCAAATAAGAATGCCAGTGTGATTGGGAAAAAATGTCCTGGACCGTTTTGTTGTTGCCAAGGATTCGGGGCACATAGCATAAAATGACTTTTTTTTTTGGTGGGGGGGAGTGGTATATATCTCTGGCTCTTAATACCCTGTGACCTTGTTCTGCATCCTCACCATCCCTCCTCCCTCTTTATGGCTTACTTTCACATTTCTCCCCTCCTATTGCTTTTACTCTTTTCGTTCCCCCTCTGAAGGTTGGTGGCCATCATGATCAATATGTAATCACTTTGGGAGTTTCTCAGGGGAAGTCAGGGGAAGGTCACCATTTACAAAAACTTTTCATTGATGTAAGTATTCAGCTTAATGAATTTTCACAGACCGAATGTACTTGGTAAGCAGCACCCCCATTCCAAAAGACTTTACCTGCAACCCATCAGCCATTTTCAATGTCTGTTCACATTCACTTGCTCCCTCCAAAGGTAACTAAACACCATTCTAACTCCTAACAGCCTAGATTAATTTTGTCCAATTGAAATCTTATATAAATGGAACCACACAGTAGGTATTCTCTTTATCTTTTTGCTCTGTATGTGTGAGATTCATCCATACTGGTGCACGTAGCTGTAGTTTCTTCACTTTTATTGCTGTTTAGTATCGCATGTAAGATACATCACAATCTATTTGTTCACTCTGTTCTTGGTGGGCATATGTATTGTTTTTGCATTGTATCTGTTATGAACAGTGCTGTCTGAATATTCCGGTTCTCGACTTTAGGTAAATATGTGTATGTGTTGGGTGTCTGCCTGGGAGTGGAATTGCTGGGCTATAGGAGACGTATGTGCTGAACTTCAGTAGATGTTGTGAGGGCACTATTTTGTGAGTGCCTTTTATGGGCCAAGCACTTGCCATGCCTTCTCAATGAGGCTTCACAAAATCCTTTCAGGATCTTATTGAGCTTATGCTGCTGCTGAAGACTTTGAGGTTTAGAAGGGTTAAATAAACTATGCAAGGTCCTTTATTGTTTGGACTGGAACAAAGATTTAAACCTAGCCTGACTTGACTTCAAAGCCTGTTTTTTATTTTATTTATTTATCTATCTATTTATTTATTTATTCATTCATTTATTTATTTATTTATTTATTTATTTATTTATTTATTTATTATGATGTTCTCTGAAAAGCTTCTGATCACTGACTTAGAACCATGCTGGGCTATTTTCATATTATTTAAGGATAAATGACAGTGGCGTTCTAAGTAGTGCTGTCTGTTTTATTGGTAATGTTCTATTATAAAAACCTTTGATATTTGTATCACCTAGAAATGCTGGTAAAAGGAAAAGATGCAAATTCGTAGAGATCTGTATTCTCTCTGTTTGCAGGTGAGGCAGAGATAGTTACTTGTCCCCTCAAGATTTGAGCTGCCCTTTCTGTAGCGTTGAGTTGTTGCTGGCAAACCAGGACTATTCCCCTTTATCTAGTGGGACCATGTGATAGGTTCTCACCATAGGAACATGAATGATAGTGATGTGTGTCATTTTCAAGCATAAGTAGTTGAAAGCAGATGTTCCTTCTTCTCCGTTTCTTTTTTCTTTTCTTTCTTTCTTTCTTTTTTTTTTTTTTTTGCACACCAGACAGGTACAGAGGATTTAGCATGGGCCTTTGAGTCCATAGTGATGCTGGAGCCATGGAGGTAGCCTGGGCCTCAAATCACTGCTTGGAAGAGAGGAGAACTAACTGCTAACCTGAAATGCCCATTTGGACTTTGCATGAGTGAATGCTAAACTTCTGTTGTGTTAAGCTTCTGAGATTTGGGGGCTTATCTGTTACAGCAGCTTGTGTTACCTTAACTAATATACCAGGGAAGTCTCCATACTGACCCCACCATTCCCACCTGCTTTCATCATTTGGATTCTGCTGCTTCATCCATGGCTGAAACCTTGAAGACTGACTTCTCCGCCTCTCCTTACTGGCCATGATCATAGGAATTAAATGCTCTACTTTGCAGGGCCTTGATCCGATTATCTTTGTGAATCATCCTTAGCCCCATCATTTATTGTGTGTTCTGTGACAATGTGATGTAATTTTATGTAATTTAGCCTTTGAACCTCTTTTTTCTTTGTGAAGGAAGCCATTACAGAATGGAAAAAGGCCTTTTTATGGCAACAATGGAAAATTTACTGGAACCTCTTTTTATATATAGCCGTGCATTTGTACAACTCTTTTGTGCTTTTTTTTTAAACTTCAAGCCTTACTGAAGCTTTGTGACACAGGACAGGCAGCTTTTATTATCTTTATTGGGCAGCTGAAGAAAATGAAGTGCAGAGAGGTTTTGTCACGCTGGACTGGAAACCAGACTTGTGACTCTAGTCCATTGTCCTTTTGGCTCCTCTTTGACGCCCCAGTGTCTGTGTCAGGATTCAGGGAATTATCACAGAATTTACCAAACCACATTATCACAGGCTGTTACATTTGGGATTCTTTAGTCTCAGTCTGAGGAACCAGTAATTTAAAGAAATCAGTAATTTCTCAGTAATTTCTTTAAAGTTGGCTTCTTGTGGGCTAATTTTACATTAGTTCCCCAAGCTTTATGAATTTATCACAGGGCTATGACATACAGCTGTGTAGATTGAACACTCCATAGCCATGTCTGTCAGCTCATATAGTCAGATAATGGGTAATACAAATGCCACAAGATCCAGGTAAGGGTTTTGGCACATTCTAAGCACAGATCTGAGTCCTGTATCAATAAGCGTAAGCCCTTCCTCTTTCATTCTGTTTCAAGATTATGAAACTAGCAAGTTTCCCAAATTCCGATGTCTACCATCTCTTCCTGTGTGCCCAGTTTCCTTCCTTCCAGATTCACTCTGGATACCTGCCATAAAGTCTTATGTAAATGTTCTTTCCTTGGTTTGCCTGTCTAATAAGATTTGTCCTCCTTTCTCTGCTGACCTCTCTTCCTTGTAGGTACCATTTCTTTCCAAGGCCTCCCCATCAGCTTTCATATGAGCTTCATGGTGATTGACCAAATCATGGAGATTTTGATTCTTAGTACTCATCACACAAGCTGTCCCTCATCACTGTTTTTTCTGTCACATAGATTCCCTCATGTGGAATGCCCTCCCTAATCCCACTCACTCATCCGAGCCCTGCTTGAGCCTTACTCTACGTTCAGGGCCCCTCTAGCCTGTCTGATCTTCCTGTCCTCTAAACACTGCCGTGGATGCTGTGGAAGAGCCCTATACTGGGAATCAGAATCTGTGGTTCTAACGTGACAGTTCCATGGACACTGTGGCCCTCGGCAAGTCACTTGGTTCTCTGAGCTTCAGTTTTTCATTTATGCAAAATGAGAGCATTTGGCCAATGACCTCAAAGTATTTTTCTAGACAGCAATTCTCTTAAATTAGGCTTGATTTAAACTGATGGGATTCAACTAAGTTTTTGGCACATGCTCTGTTGAGTTTTCCCCAAACACCAGAGCATATTCAGATAGTTTTGGTCCATTTCCTGGCAGTAAGTACCTAAAGACCCAAATCAATTGAAACCTTTGGGGAATAATTAAATCATGCATTTATTCTTTCACTACCATACATTTACTGAATGTATTATCTATCGTTGCACAGCAAATCGCCTTAGCATTTAGTGGCTTAATACAAGATATTCATTATTGCACAGTTTCTGTGGTCAGGAATCTGTGGATGGCTTAGCTGGGTCCCCTGGTATAGAGTATCTTACAAGGCTGAAATCAAAGTGTTGGCCAGGACTACAGTCAACTGAAGGCTCAGTACTGGTAGAGGGTTTGTTCCAAGCTCATCTATGTGACTATTGGTGGATCCAGGTCCTCGTAGGTCTCATAGGTCTGAGAGCCTCAGTTCCTTGCTGGATGTTGGCCAGAGATTCCCTCAGTTCCTTGTCACATAGGCATCACCATAGGGCACTTCAAAATATGGCAGTTTGCATCTTCAGAGCAAGCAGGCAATAAGAGCCAGAGAGAGAGCAAGACAGAAGTCACAGTCTTTTGTAACCTCATCTCAGCAGTGACAACTTGTCACTTTTGCTGTATTCCATTTATTAGTGGAGACCAACAAATAGCCATGTGCTTTTTCCATTGAGTTGTGAACTAATTGGAAAAAATCAGACAAATAGGTGAGGCAGATGGGAGGCCTAAAATGCAGAGATCTCTTGCTTAGTGTTCATTTTCTGTTAATGAAATCAGTTCTGCAGGAAAATGCTAAAGGAGTCCTTTTCCAGTTATTTTAAATGGGAAAAAATTACTGTGCATTACAAATCAACTCCAAACCCCCAACCAACTAAAACACATTAAAATATCCATATGTAAAGAACAAACTGTTATATCACTAGGTTAAATAGTTAAAACATTGCTTCTTTGATGCCAAATAATGAATATGGTTGTTACCAAGCAGTTGCTTTGTGTACAGTCATATCTTAGTGCCAGCAACATCCTTGCATCTGCTGACGCTCTGGAGCACTAAAAAATATCTGTGCATGCTTCTGATCCATTTAAACTTGATTTATTACAAGTGCCAATTATATTAGAAGTGAAACCTGTGATGTTTCCCGCACACTCTTTTGTTAAAAAGGTTGTATTGATTTTTTTAAGGCATAAATGTAATTTTTGAATACAACCTTCTTTCACCTAAAAAGTACTTAGATGAAGTTTGGATATTAAAAAACCAAGAGGAATTTTCCTGAGTAAACATTAACTGAGGACACATTCTATGTGGTATACCTGTTTCACTTTTATTGTCAATAGTACTGAGATTGGAAAATGTGATTTTCCAGCTGTGGGCAAGCAGGCTCTAAAATTCTATGCTCTAGAATTAGTCAGACTTATCTGTTGAGTCCCAGATTGTGCTGGAGAACTGTGGGCTTTCCCTGAAAGTTTCCATTGTGGTGAAAACACATGGCCAGACCAGAGCACAAGAAAGTTTGGAGGCTCGGCAACCACCCAAGAAAAAGAAAGTGGAGGAGGCAGGAAAACACCTTCAAACGCCAGGATCAGATTCAATCACTTTTCCTTACCAGTGAGGGGCTGAGATTGATCAGCAGGAATTCCTAGTGAGCTCCCTCCACATGGACAGACACTGCCCAGTTTGGGAGACGTGACCCTTGCCACAAACCTTGTAATGAGGTTTCTATCACTTTACATGCACTAATCTGACAATGGCATTGCAAGTCAGGTGCTGCTGTCCTTATTGCCATTACAGATGAGGAATCTGAGACTTTGAGAGATTAAGCAACATATCAAAGGACGAGAAAGTGAGACATTTGAGATTTGAACCCAGGCCTGTCCAATGCTAAAGCCTGTGTTCTTAACCACAGAGTGATAATACCTTACTGTTTGGGTATTATGCTTACTCTCGATTATAACCGGAAGTGAAGTGTTGCTGAATTTTTAGCTAGTAACCTGGTTTTGACGAATTTTGACGAATTTTTCCTGGTAAACTTTTTATCCATGTTTATAGGGTCCATTTTGTTCCTGTCTTTGTCCAGGCTAGAATTTCTTTTCCTTTGCTTAAGTTATGTTCGGCGGTAGATGGATCTTGTCAGGTTTTAACAGGAATATTTAATTTCGAAACTTTAGAGATTACCCCTCTTTCATCTTCCTCTGATCTCCTCTATCCTCTGTAGCCAGAATTACGTTCAGAAATGCAAAATCGATCTTGTCCCTCCCCAGTTTAAAACCTTCTAATGACATAGCATTACTTACAAGAGAAATCCCAAGATCTTTTTTTTTTTTTTAAGAGGGAGAGCGGTAAGATTTATTGAAGCGCTGAGTTACAGCTTTCTTGCAAGTGGGGGTACCTGAAAGTGGGATGCCCCTGAGAAGAAAAAGGCTTCTTCTTTTATAGGTCTCTATGCTAGCTACTCCTTCCCTGTTGTGGTCTCATGGAGCTCATGGAGCGTGCCTCTTTCTGATTGGTTGGTTTAAAGGTCTGTGTGTGTGTGTGTGTGTGTGTGTGTGTGTGTGTGTGTGTGTGTGTGTGTGTGTGTTTTCTGATTGGTTGGCATGTCTCCACTCCTTGCTCCAGGGTGTTGGTTTGGGCTTGGTGGCTGCGTGCAGCCTCAAACTAGGCATTCCTACCATAGACGGCCCTGTTCTGCCTAACTTTTACTAACTTTTCTATCTCAATCCACACCTTGGAACACATAACCTTAACTGCCATTGGGGACGACGACCCCTCTGGCTGCTCCACGCTGAGGAGGGATGTCGAAAGGAACAGTAGTCAGGGGCAGTCAGGGGTCTATGTAAGGGTCCACGGTAGAAGGACATGTTCATTCAGTATTCCATATCGAGGACCATTTGCAGTTTGATGGCCTCTAGGCGAGAAGAGACAAACTTGGTAAAAGATTTAATAGGGCCCAGACACTAGGACTATGATAATCATCAGTACGAGTCCTGCAAAGGGAAGAAGCCAGGAAGCCCAGCTCCTGGTCTTAGACCGGGACCCCCATCATCCACTCAGTTGTTGGCGGATCCTTGAGGCCCTGTCAGTGAGCTTTTTGGCTGCATCCCTGACTAAGCTGGATTGATTAACATAAAAACAACAACCTTCCTCTAAAAATAAAGAGTCCCCCTTTTTCAGCTGTTAGAAGATCAAGTCCCCTGCAGTTTTGAAGAACTACCCCCACTAAGGAGTCAAATTGATTTTGTAGAGTAACGATCCTTTTGGATATGTCATCTAAACCGTCAGATGGACCTTTAGACCGACTCTAGTAATAAGAGAGGGAGGTGGATAATCGGGCTGCGCTGGTGCCCACCCCTGCGGTGATGCCAGGGCCTGCAAGAAGGAGAATGAGCTGTATTGCTCGTTTGGCCCTTGTGAGCACTAAAGGGATGCTCAAAGACTGATTGTTGGGAGCTATGTTTACTTCGGGGGCCAGGTAAACTAGGCTGCAGATTCCTGTCCACATAAGCTAAGAGGTTAGATTGGTTGGACGTTCAAATGCAAATAAAATCGTGAGTCTGGGTGTACTGAAATGCAGAAAAAGGCATCCTTAAGACCTAGTACTGTAAGCCATTTGGCTCTCTCAGGAATTTGGATACGTAGGGTATAAGGGCTGGGCACTACTGGGTGTATAGGAACTACTGCCTCATTAATAATACGGAGATCTTGAATGAGTCTCCATTCCCCATTAGGTTCTCATGCTCCTAAATGGGAGCATTACGTGGACTACTGAATTCCTTGAGAAGACTCTGTCCCTTTAAATTTTCTATTATTTAATGAGATCTTCCTGTGCCTCAGGTTTTAAAGGGTATTTTTTTTTTCAGAGGGAAAAACGGTGGGGTCCTTCAAATGAACGTGAATGAGTATGGCTGTCAAAGCTGGACAGAAGGACCCTTGAGTGGCCCATACCTCAGGGCTAACATCTCTTTCAATTAAAGGAAGGCAGTTTTGGGTCTGTCCTGGGGCCACTAAAACAATATTTCGTAATTTGGTCATAATGTCTCTCCTTAATAATGGGTTAGGGCTTTCCAGCATGATCAGGAAGGAATGAGAATCTAAAGTCTCCTCATATACAGCCTAAAGGCTGAGAAAAGAACTTGGTAATTGGCTTCCTAGAGACTCCTCTACAGTCACACAGTGGGTGGAGGGGGTTCCAGGATTAGACAGGAGGTCAGAGAAAGTGGCTCCTGTATCCAGAAGGAAATCGATGGACTTTCCTTTGACCTCTAGGATTACCTGGGACTCCGGTGTCCCTCTGGACAGGTGAGGTAAAGGAGCCACAGTGAGGAGCCCTGGGCCCCTTTAGTCCTGTCGGGTCTGCTGGGCTGCCGGAATTGGCCCCGAGGGTAGAGGCCTTCAAGGACAACCTGCTTTCCAGTGACTACCTCTGCAGATAGGACAGGGCCCAGGGGGGTCTCCTCTTTGGTCCTTGCTGTTGTGGGCAATCTCTTTTCCAGTGGCCTGGTTGTCCACAGCTATAACAGCTGGTATTTTGGTCCTGGGTACCCTGAAGCCAAGCCATTTTAAAGGTCGCCACTAATATCTCTGTCTTTTCCTTAATTTTCCTTTCTTGGGCCCATGCCTCCTCTTGATCTCTATTATAAAAGACTGTGATGGCGACCTTAAGGAGTCGATCTAGAGTTCCTTCAGGTCCTACAGCCCACTTCTATAATGTTCTCCGAATGTCACAGGTGGATTGAGTAACAAATTTATCCTTTAAAATTAGTTCACCTTCTAAGGTTTCTGGCAAGAGAGCAGTGTGTTTGACTAAGGCTCCTCTCAACCTTTCTAAAAATCCTGAGGGATTTTCACCTGGCTGTTGACTAATGGTCGACAGCTTAGAATAATTAAGGGGTTTGACCCTAGTCCTCTTCGGTCCTCTAAGATACCTGCCTGGAAATGTCTCTTTTGCCATTTGCCCACAGGAGTGTTGGAATCCCACTGGGGATCATCCACAGGCACAGCCTATTTATCCATGGGGAATTATTCAGAAAGATCGTCTGCTCTAGAATTCTTATCATAGGACGCTAAGTGTAGGCCATCTCCAAACTTTCAGTGGCTTGCAGAGCAGCTTGTTTCTTGGAAGTAGTCAAAGTCTGGTTCAGAAGTAACGTATTATCTTTCCAAGAAAGTTCTAGTAACAGAGTTAGATCTTGGAAAGCTTCAATATATTTGTCTGGTCTGGGTCGTCTAGAAACTTGCCTAGATCCCCTTTAATTTGTCTAAGTTCTTGAAGAGAGAAGGGGACTTGGACTCTCATTGGGTCAGATTCACTAGGCATCTCTTCTAGTGGGAGTAGGTTCTGTCTGTATTTAGGAGGTTCGCTATTAGGTGACCCCAGAACAAGGAACCCAGGATAAGGCGGACAGGTTGGCGGAGCCAGCGGGGCATTTGAAGGGGCAAATGTTTTGGATCAGATTTTTCTGGATCTTTGCAGTTTGCTTGTGGCAGGATTGTTAATGAAGGATTTGTTTGGCAAGGAGGGCAGGAGATGACAGCCAGAAGAGCTAGGTCAATTTCATAAGTTTTACATAAGTCAGGGTTATCTCAAAGCTGAAAAAGTTTGCACATAGGGTACCTCTGACCATTTGCCCTCCCATTGGCAGAAAAGGTCTAATTGTAAGATGGTATTTTAATTTATACTTCCCTGCGATGGCCAGACCTCCCCGTTATTTAGTGTATACTTGGGCCACACATCTGAACGGAAGATCAGGTGCTGTTTCCTTACAGACTGGGGATCAAACTGGTCCCAGTGTTTCAGGATACATCTCAAAAGGGTGCAGGTGGTTGAGGGTTTGTTACCCATCTGAAAAGGGGGGAAGAGAAGAAGGCGTTCCTTACTGTTCCTTCCTTCTGCCACTGAGTCCTAGGGTATCCCCTAGACTTGTAGGTTCAAGCACTCTATGCAATTAGATGCCAGCAACTGAGGAGTCATGAGTCACCAGGAGTAGTTGCCCTTACATGGCCTGCCACCCATACCCCTGTGGCCTGCCACTGTGTGTTCATGTGGTGGACCCCTTTGTCCTTTTTTGAATTGAATGAGATCCGGTCGATAAGATCGGTGGTAAATTAGGTGTCGGGTGGTAGAGGATGTAGTTCCCTACTTTTGGCGTCTATGAAATTCTCTGAACGGAACTTAAACCAATCCTTAGTATGAACTAGAAACTGGATGACTGAGATAACAGTCAGATTCTGGGAGAGGGGAGGGCAGGGCAGTTTTAGCTTGTAAATAATCCCCCAGAGAGGGAAACGTAGTTGGTTCCATATTCCAGGTAGATTTGTGAAGGTCAATGAGGCCCTTTAGGAAAAACAAGTTCCAGAAATTTTCTGCCAGGATATCATGAGACTCCTGGAAAGAGGATAGGTGACTTAAGAGATATTTGGGCCTTAGGAATTGGACCCTGAGTTCTAACTGATGAAAGGAGTAAATGTCATAACATCTATGGGTTTTGAAAGCCTGGCAGAAACAGCAGATATTCCCATGGCAGCGCTGAGGACATGATCATCTATCCTTCAGGGCCCTAAGAAGGGCTTGATGGGGTTCAACAAATGCCCTAGCAAGTCAGGAAAGGAGGAGTCCCTTAGAAGCCAATTCAGTCTGGCACTGAGTAGTGTCCATATCTCTTACCCTGAGGGTGATGGAGGTTTGGCATCAGTGGACAATGAACGTGGTTGTTGGAGGGGGTCAGATGGGGGAGGCCCTGGACCATCACCTCGGAGAAGACAGGGTATCATGGGAAAGAGAAGACGACAGCAACAGAAGGGGGCCTACCAACGTGATGCCCTAATAGGTGGGCGGGCCAAGAGAAGTTGCGGGGAAACCTTCAGAGTCCACTGTAGATAGTCAGGGTCAGGACCTTCAGTTGTTTCTGGATGGTCCTCACAGACACGCGTCAGCTGGAGTTCTCCGTGAAAAGACGGAGTCTTAAGGCTGTCATTGGTTTTGGAGGCAAACAGAGGCTCCAAGCAAAACATTGGATTGTGTGTTTGTCCAAATAAGTGGGAAAGGTGACTGTTGTTGCAGGATTCCGAACAATTTGGAAGGGATAGAAGCTGAGGAGGTATAGCTAGAATCAAAAAGAGTCATCTCCTCAGTGGGTCTAGAGAGGAATGATGTAAAATCAGCTGTAATTTGTTGGTAATCTGAGGTTGGGGGTCCTCTCGCCCCTGCAGTTGACCCACAGGCTGGATGGAGCTAGGACACAGTACCTTCGGGTCGATTTGCAACCTAGAGTTGCCTTCTACTTCTTTAACAGCTTGTTAAATTAGTGTCCAAAGCCAATAAGGAAATTTCTGTTAAGAGGGAACTAATGTGAGCGTGTATTGAATGTTTCCTTGAGATACTTCCCAGGAACCACTAACAGGACTTTTTTGCCTGTCTTGGTATGTGATGTTCAGATATTTACAGTCTGCAAACCCTTACATGTGAGCCCATTTTAATGATATTGGAGAGCAAAAAAGAAAAAGAAAGTTGGATCCATCCAAGGCTTTCCTAAGATCAGTGTCATAATTACATTTTAGACCCTCCAGGTATTAATCTTCTGCTTTGTTTCAGAAAAGCAATTCCATTTTCCTAGCATGGTCTCTTAGAAATAATACTGCTTCTCCATGGCTCTTTCAAAAATTTTCCCTCAAAGGAGAAAGAGAGGCAAGCTTTTTCCTTTTCACCTCCTTTGCTCCTATAGCCCTTCTCTCTCCTAAATTGAATGTTCACTGATGCTCTCAAAAGACCAGGCACAGAGAAAGGGCAGATGTGAAAATATTTTATAATATTAACAGCTTGAATATAAGCTGTTTGCAGTACTTTCTGACACTCTTTGCTTTCATTATTTTATTTAACAAACATTGTGTTTGTTGTCTAAAAATAATATTTTGCTAAGATGATATAATGCTAATAAGATTTGTTGAACACTTGTTATGGACTAGTGATTGTTCTGAGCACTTGACATGAATCGACTCTAAATTTCATTAGAATTCTGTGAACTGGGTGGAGTTTACACATCAGAACTCCAGTGCGTAGAGAGTTTGGAACCTTTGCCCATAGGATCACAGCTAGAACTGAGATTTGATCCCAGTCTCACACCAGCAAGTGCATGTTCAATCTCTAACCTGTATCTGACTGAATCTGTATGTGCCTTACACTGGACTAAGTGCCTGGAAAGCTATAAACAAATTAGACACAATCGATACCTATATTGCATTAAGTAGTAGTTCCCACAAATACAGGTCCACTCGGAACCTCAGAATGTAACCGTATTTGAAAATAGGCTCTTTGCAAATATAATTAGTTAAGATGAGGTCATATTGGGTTAAGATGGGCCCTATAAAGTGTCCTTATAAGGAGAGGGAGATTTGGTAATAGACAAGATACACAGAGGGGAGATGGCCGTGTGATGATGGAGGCAGAAATCAGAGTGATGCAGCTGAAAGTCAAGGAATGCCAAGGACTGTCGGCAACTACCAGAAGCTGGGCAGAGGCAAGGATCTAGAGCCTTCGGGGGAAACAGGGCCCTATTGACACCTTGATTTTCATGTTTCTAACCTCCAGAACTGTGATAGGATAAATTTCTGTTGTTTTAAGCTCCCCATTTGTGATAATTTGTTACAGCAGCCCCAGGAAACTAATATAGTGCTTTTGAAAGTCTCATAGGCTGGTAGGGAAAATGGATGTAGAAATGAATAATTAAAATGATATGATAAAACCTACCAAATAAACATAAAATGTATATTTTGTATGTCCATCGTGATATGTATGTTGTGTATATACAATTGTATATAAATGTATGTCCATCATGACAATTTTTTTGAGATTGATTGAAAAAGCAATATCATGTGGTGACTAAGAGCATTGGTTGTACAAAAAGACTGCCTGAGTTTGAAGCTTGGCTGTGTGCCCTTGGCAAGTTACTTTACCTCCCTGTGTCCCACTTTCTTCATCCATAAAATAGTTTTCAGATACCTTTAACATTCACGATTTCATTTTATTGTCATAGCAGCCTTCAAAGATGAATAGGTGGGACAAACATCATTCTCATTCTGCAGATGTTACCTAGCGTCACAGAGCTAATACCTGACGGCTAGACATACCTCTGTGATGGCAGACCAGTCCCTTCACTGTGTTTTGTTTCATTTTCCTTATCTGTAAAATGATGATCATGATGCTGTGGCTGCTGCTGGTGATGATCATGATCGTGATCATGATCATGGTGGTGGTGATGCTTTTGCTGTTCATAGTGATGGTGATGATGATGATGGCTATCATGTGTTGAAGACCTACTCCACGCTAGGCTCTCTGATGAGAAATTGTTATTCTCCATTTTACAGGAGAATAAACTGAGGCCCAATAATAAAATGATGCCCAAGTCCATCATTCCTGGACTTGGCTGAATTTATGTGCAAGCAATTTGTAAACTGTACTGGTGCTGTTTCTGTATCAGTTACATTAGCTACATATAGCAAAAGTCCTCCTAATAACTTCCTCTCACTGGCCCCAGTGAGGCCAACTTAAACTTTTTCAACATTTAAATTAAAAGTGTTTTTCTTTCTATATTAATTCAAAGAGAAACAATTAAAACTCTGTTGTCCCCTTTTACCAAAGAAGCATGTTCAGACTGTCTCAAGATGTGGTCTTTTTACTTTCAGCCTTTTTGATATTTAGATGATGATTTAAAATTATAGTACTTACAGTAGACCATACGGGAAATGACTCCATTCATAAGTCAATGGTGTCATTAATTAAAGGTGGGTAGGAAGGGAAACAAGAACGAATATTTATTCAGTATCCATTATTTTGGAGGTACCAATTAGTTCAGTCCTCACCTATGTTTATAGGAGGTAAATATTATTTTGTTACATTTTACAATATCTTCAGTCCTGGGGCATTAAAGCATTGCCCAAGGACATCCTACAAATATGAGACAGACGGAGAATTTGAACTCAGACCTAATCCCATGCCTTTACAACCATGCCGCCTGCCTTCTAAATGAACAGGTGAATGATCACGTGGAGGTACGATAATTTAAAGGAGAGAAACTGCTCTTTCTAACTTTCTGTACCTGGGATACCTGGAACAAAGCTCATGGGAGTAGTTAGAAAGGAACCATGGGATTTGGGTTCCCAAAGTTTCATTATCATGCTGTGCAACATGCATTGTGTCATGTAAGTGTTCTGGGCCTTGGTCCTGTGAAGGTGTGATGTCAACCGTCGGGTGTTAGCTCTTAAAACATTAACTTTGATGGTGATTGTCTGTTGGAAAAATAATCTGAAACTTGGAAATGGGCAAAAAAAAAAAAAAAGGTTACAGGTGATCTTTCAATGCAGTGCTAGGCTTGACATTGTATTGTCTGGGCTATTTACCATTTTGTAGAGGCAGAGGAGAGCTTGTAGAATTGTGTCCAGCAGAAATGCAAATAATTTCTGTCCAAAGAAGAGATAATTCCAAAGGTTACTGTTTATGGCCTTATTGGACATCACCCAGATTTGTTTCTAACTCAGGAAACTTATCCTAACATTGCTTAGAAATACCTAATTTCTCAAATGCTTTTTGGATTTGTTTTAGCATTTTACTGTTTTTAAAATCAATAAGATAAATACAATTTTGACATATGTTAATTTTGTTTTTGCGTGAGTCATGATTTCATCTTTTGGAAAATTATGCTTTAAGAGTATTTTGATAGAAAGCCTCAAATCTACAACCATTTTGGAATCTCTGTCTCTCCTTCCTCCAAGTGACACAACAGTGGAACTGGAAGTTGAAATTGCTACCTGGCACTTTGGGCTCCTCTTGCCAGGGAGTCAGCAGGCAAAGAAGGTGGTTACCGTATACGCTAACGTAATGGATCCTGACTATCAACGGGAAATTGAGCTGCTACCGCATAATGGGGGTAAAGAAAAATATGTTTAAAATGCAAGAGACCCCCTGGGGTACCTCTCAGAACCCCCATGTCTTAGAAGGCCTGTGTATTCTGACAAAAGTCAATGAGAAACTACAAAAATTCCATCCAGACAGGATTGCTAATGTCCCAGGCCCTTAAGGATCTGTCGAATTGGGGTTTTTCAGAGCATGCTTTGGAAAATGCTAATCTAGTGTAATTTCTTCATTCTTGTAGACCCAAAACCAGCTTAAGTTTTGACAGCAATTTTTATCTAACTTGGTAGAATTAGATTCCTTAGTTCTATCTCTTAAGTCTCATGTGCAAACACTCAATTAACTCCTTAATAAGTATCAACCATTCAATATTCATTGAACAAATACTGTATTGATCAAATGCCTACTAAGTGCCAGGCTCAGATCTAAACCCTGGGAATATAACAGTCAACCTATGTTTTCACTTTCTCACATGAGGCTGTCCTTCAAGGTAGGGTGTGTGTTTGTGTGTGACAATAAACACTAAAAAGCATCAATTAGAAAGTGACAAATGCTATGAAAAATACAAGGCAGGAATGAGAAATAGAGCATAATGGTAGGAGGGCACTAATTTATGTAATGTGGTCAGAGGAGGCTTCTCTGATAAGACATTCAAACAGAGGCCTGAATTAAATGAGCGAGTAAGCCCTGTAGCTAACTAGAGCTGGGGTTGACAAAGTACTGCTCATGGGCCAAATCTGGCCTGCCACTTGCTTTGGTAAATAAAGTAGTATTGGAACACAGCCATACTCACTTGTTTACATATTGCCTCGGACTGCTTTCGTACCACGATAGCAGAGTTGGGTAGTTGCAGCAGACTGTGTGGCCTGGGAAGCCTTAATTTCCTGGCCTTAAAGTGTTTGACAGTTCTTGGTCTAGGGGAAGAAGGTGCCAGGTAGAAGAAACAGCAAATACAAAAGTCCTGAAGTAGGAGTGTGGTCAGCATGTTTAAACACTGGCCGTTGTGCCTGGAGGGAGAGGGGTTGACAGAAGGTGGGGGATGGGGACGTCAAGTCATGTGTCCATGATGAGGACTCTGGGTTATTCTGTAATTAAGATGGGAAACGGTTGGAGGTTTAAAGCAGAGTGACATGATCTGATTCATGCCTTGAACGGAACTTTCTAGCTACAGTCATCCTTTTATCTCTTCTCCCTTCCTCACTACTCTGTCCCCAAGTCTTTCTCCTCAGAAAGCACAGGTAGCTTATGGAGTGATCATCCATTGAATTTGATGAAGCCTTGGTTAGTTCTGATCCTTGTACACAAAGGGTCTTCTAGCCCTTCGTATTATCATTTTTGAGGACCTGGAGCCTCTTATGAGGCTTCAGCCTCCCAGAGGACTGAGCAAGCTGCCCATTGCATAACCAGCCCCGGGTCCTCGGAGTTGAAGGCCAGTGTGATTGCATGCTTCACAAGAGCACCCCTGACTTTTGCTCTCCTCTTTGAAGATGCATTCACCTATTTATAAATCATTCGTGCCAAAGTGTTAATGCACTTTTAAATGCTGGCCCATGGTCTAAAAACATCTAATACACACTACCCTCAGCTTGAAGGAAGCTGTATTACTTGTTATTTTTAAAGTGCATTTGTACCAAAGTAGGAATTTTGCATTTTTTCTTCTGTGGGAGCATGTTTGACAATGTGAAGGTCATTTTCCCTTCTTTAGAAATTGAAATAAACACCTTCTAAATTGAATTTTGTGTCCTTTTTTTTTTCAACCCCAGTATCTTTGGGGCCATTCAATCACACAAGATACTGACTCTGTGAAGATGTTCTCAATGCCGTATATACAATTATGAGTTATTTCTCTTAGGCATTTTCAACAGAAACGTTCTCTTCTATGCCCTCCTTCACCATTTTATTTTGTCATCCATGAGGGTGAGTCAGTGGTACCATGACTTTCCACTCTCCAGACTTATTTTCCTAGACACTGGATATAGTGAGAGGCTTTAGGAAGTAAACCGTGCCAAATATTCAGTCTCTAGCACAAAAGCTGACTTTGGGTGAGGTGTTTAATGCGTAGAGCTTCTGTTTATTTATTGATCAAAGGATGGATATTAACTCTTTGTGATCTGGCCATCTTGGATTATTATTAGAATTGAATGCTGTTGTTGACATCAAAACATGTCGATATGTGGAAAGCACTATATTGATACAGAGCTGTGGTGTTATCTTTAGTTCTAGTTTGTGATCTATGAAGAGCATGTATTATTGAATCATTCATATTATATTTAAAAAAAGAAAGAACTAATTGATAAAAATATAGAAAAGATTAAAGCAGAGGTTGAAAGATTAAAAAGGAATATCTCGCAGACATATGACTTTTATTCATCCCACAAATTGTCTTCAGGATTAAACTATGAAATGCATAAATTAAAAAAAATCCAATTAGATTATAATTTATTTTAATTTTCCAAAGCTGTGAATCATATGATATGGATTTTGTGCTGTGTTTTGGTTAGAACTTTCTTACTTGATGGTAATGGGGTAAGCAAAATGTAAAATGAATTTCATTTAATCTTTATTGAAATTTTGCTTTCAGAATTTGGCAGTTCTGTTCAGTGGCATAGATGAGGAGCTTAATGCTAACACTATTTGGAAGGATTTTAAAAAATCCACAGCGAGTCTGGTTTTAGCATCTGTTTTGGGCCAAGGTGTTTGAAAATATCATAAAGAATATTAAGCCTCACGTCAGCTTGATGTCTTCTTGAAATTGAAAAATGTATATAAAACAAATTCTCCAATAACCCATTATCTGAAAAATGATGGCAATAGATGGTTACCTCATATCATTGCTTGGGTGAGAAAAACATAATTTTGTCAGTAGGCACAGCATATCCTCCTTCACCAACTTTTCCTAGTGATAGTAACAATATTCACTGGGCATTTGAGCTTTGGCAGGCATTGCCTGAGGGTCTATGAGAACAGCCACTTTCTTTCAGAAGCTTCCAATCTCATGAAAACAGTTAAGTTCTCTTCCTCAGAGCCATGATTTTATTCTTGGGCTATTTTACTTCAAATACTATTATGAAAGAAAATGTCCTAAAGAAAATCTCCAATAACATTACAGGGGAATTATCTATTTCACTATAATGAATATATGGCACTCAAAATCCTTTCACTGAGATTTTATCTTAATTATATAACCTAGATTGGTACATTCAAGACTTCTTTCCCCTGAATGTGAAGTAGAATTAGAGAAAAGCCAAGAATCCCTTTTGCCATACAGGATGTCTTTGCCTACTTAAATGGCTGGCAGATATGTTGAAAGGTGAACCTGTTTTTCATTTTCTAATATGGGGTCTATGCCCCCCAGAAAGCTCATGGTACACACATTGATTAGAAATGATCATGCAGCTGAGGATTTTTCCCCAAGGGGCCTCCCTATCCTGCCATATGCAAGATCAAGGCTCTTCCTAGATCACTTATGGGATCAGACCCATCTTTGGGATGCATTTTATCCTCCATTTTACTGTTTTGCAGTGGAAGGAAGGGAATTGAGACCAAAGGCATTGTTTTATTTTTTGGGAAAGGAATGAGCAATAAGACAGAACTAGTGTTTCCGAAATGGTGCAACAAAGCCTGGCATTAATCTTGCCAAGGTTAGACACTGAAGCTTTCAACCCAGGGGATAACCGATACTATTCTTAAGAATAGTAATTTTATTATTATATATTTGTGATTGAAAATTTACTATGTTTTAGACTTCATATTCATGGCTTTACTTGTATTTTTTTTTTCAGTTTATCCTCTTAAAACTATGAAACAGGAACTACTTAGAAAAGTTAGGTAACTTATCCGAGATCATACTGTTGATAGGTGGCTGAGCTAGTCTTTCTGTCTCCAAAATTCATGCATTTAGCCATTCTGCAATATTCCTCTCTATGGAAATGATTAAATATTTGACTAGGCTTAAAAGGTCATAAATACTGACTTATGAATTCCCATCTTCCTGAAAATGTTATGATGGATATCTGTGGTTAAGGAAAACGTAGGTCAAGAAGAGTTATCTCTACCTCACTGGGTTTTCAGAATTTTCTTTCATCTTGGAACTCCTCCATTTCTGACAAAATCAGGTAGATGGACAGGTTGGTCTTTTGTACTTCTTTTCACTTTGAAATTTTGTGATTCCTCAGTGTTCTTGGAACATTTCCATATCTCATATGAAGTATCTGGTATTAGATTCTGCTCACAATGGCGACAAATGCTTCCACATCTCCATTTCCTTATTTCTATAATGAGAATAACATATTTTTTCTTTCTTTATGGGGATATTACAAGCTATTCTTATAATAGCTACATAAGTGTTTCAGCCTTATGAGGAAGACCAGAAACAAGAACCCAAGTTACCATCACCATCTCAATTATTCACAATTACACTGCAAAAATGGAGACTCTTAGAGAAGCTCTGTGGCACACTTAGCTTTATTGAAATTGAACAAGTACTTTTTTTTAAATAACCCCTTTTACAGCACATGTAAAATTTAATTTTTTCATTATATTTTTACAGGTTGTCTTTTATCTGAGTAAGCAAAAATACATCTTTAATTTTTTTTTTTCTTACTTAAAACATGTAGCCAGGATTCAAACCACGTAGCTCTGGTACCAAAAAGGCAACGGGTTATGAAAATCACAGTACAATTTTAAAATTCTTTAAATTAAGGATATTTAAAACGATATTCACTTGGATTGACAGTAGAAATCATGGGTCAGTTGACATTGGGACCAGTAGTTACACCTACAATGAGAGCAGAAATGGGAAGTTCAGGCAAATATGAGCTACACCATTCAGGACGCACCATCTCCATAAACACTGTGGCTGACAGGTTGCAATGGCTAAGTCACACTTGAACACTTCACATGTAAATATAGCCAAAGCGAACAAAATATATAGTGCGCTAACTTGGATCTAAAATAAAATGAGTATTTATTTTTAAGAGGGTATTTGAGAATCAGTTACACAAGACACAATTTAAACCCCGAAATTACACTTGGGAAAGAAACATAATATTAAAATGCGCACCCACACAGACAGTAAAGTACAAATCTGTTCTTTGTGATTTGTGTTTATTTTTTGTTGTTTTTTCGGTAAGTAGAAATAATTTATGACCCACAAAAGGATTTCTCAGGTGAAACACTAATTACAGACATTGTAAAGAACATAGCTCAGGAGGCTTGTTTTAAAAATGAGGCAGCATTTTCCTGAAAAAAGTTTGGTCCTCAACTCACTATAGGCTAGTCACTGTGGTCAGATGGTAAGCATTTTCCGTGTGTGTGTGTGTGTGTGTGTGTGTGTGTGTGTGTTTGATGTGTTTTAACCTAACTTTTCAGTACCAGAATTAGTCAAAACCAAACCAAAAGACAAATTGCTCTCGAGAACTTGACCTTGACTATCACATCTAATTGATGCATCATCTGATAGAACAATGCTAAAGACTATGAAGAGAATTATGCTCACATGGTTCTGCGGCACCTTAATCTTGTGCAAACATTTTCCTTCATTTCTGGTTAACTTATCTTTATTCACGTAGGTGCCAGGAAACCCGCCCCATGATCCTCCCTCCCCCCTCCCCCAATCTTCTCCTTTGTCAATGTGATATAAAGACAATTTCACTGTGTATTTACAAGCACAACACTTAGGCAAGAAGGTCCCAGGGTCTGAAGGGCACATCTATTTCTTGTGGACATCTTCATGCCGAATGATCTTGTATGTGATCCAGTAAAAGATGTTGAAAATGAGGAAGGCCAATGGGAAGGCAGCTCGAGATATCGTGTCAATCCTTTTTGCCCGGTCCACAAACTTCTTCTTGATGGCATCTGCATCTTTTGGGGGTTGTGGTAGTGGGTTGGCAGGTGTGGCCTTGACAGCTGTTCCATCCTTCACTTGGAGGCAGTGACCCATCCCATAACCACTGAAATTAAAACGACTTTCACGAGTAACATCTTCTTCCTGGGAAAATAAAGACAGAGGAAGCACAGATTGGTTGTCTGTCAAATCAGATGGAAGATGCTTAAAATTCTTCAGAAATAAAAGGATAAATCACAGTTAACTGGTCGTGTGGGTGGTTTTGGGAATGGGTAGTTCTCTTTCAAGTTTAACTCAATTATTCATGGAACAGATACAGTTCATTAGCTTTTTAGGCTGAGAAATTAAGGATAAGAATAATGACTGTAGTCATTTTAATTCGTTAACAAACACAAACACCTACATTATATTCGACACCAACTTTTCCAAAATCTAGTTTATTAATCCATAACTTTGAATAGACTATTTTAAAGCCAAGTCTTCAAATCCCAATAATATACTCTAAATCTATCAAGAGGGCTGTTCATTTATTTACTCATTCATTCATTCATTCATTCAAAAAAGCATTTACCGAACACCTGCTGTGTGTCTGGCCCTGAGCTAGGAGCTTCTCCTAGTGTGGCCCATTCATAACCCAGTTCCTTCTATTAATATTGACGTTAATGTTAATATTAGATCTAAGATTAACCCCTTAAATATATACACATCCCCTCTAGCCTTCTAGTTCACTTGTTATATGGCAGAGATTAAATATTCATTGTTTGGTATTGAATATTTCTGCCATGGCTAATTTTTCTAGTGTCAATTTTTAACATTGAATCTTTGGCTAGTTATTTATCTCTTTATTTAAATGTGTCATTTTAGTTGATGTCAATGGTATTTTGTGTTATTTCTACATGAATTAGATAAAAGACTGAAAAATCGTATTTATTCCTGGGAGTAAAGAATAAATAGCCTTAGTAGAGATAAATGTATGGAATATGGGTGTGAGGTTGGGTAAAAATGGTCATTGGTGGGAGGACACCCACTTATCACATGGGTTATAGGCCTTCTTGGACATCGTATGGCTAATTGGTAATTAGATCTCAACCAGTGTGGGAGAGAAGTAGAAGCTGTGCCAGTTGGTTTAGGAAAGAGAGCCAGATTAGGAATTTGGGTATTTGGGTTCTAGGCCTGGCTCCAAGGGTTATAAACTGTATTGCTCTTAGGTAAGATTTTTATTCTTTAAAGACCTCAGGAATTTAATGATAAAAATGTTGAGGCTGATCTAGATCTCTGTGTTTCAGCTTTGGCTGCTGGGGAACTTTTTATATGTATGCCTGCCTCCTCCCCCTTCTCAGCCCCTTCCAGACCAACTGAATGAAAATCTCTAGGAATGAGAACTGAGAGAATCTGTATCTTTAAACATCCAGTGACTCTAAAGCAAAAGTTTGCAAACCAGTGGCCTAGATGAGCTCTCATGTCCAGCTCTAAAATGCTGAACCTGTTCTATATTATTGTGTATAAAATGACTTTCGAAAGGGAAACAATCCCTTATAATACATTTCCCCTTATCTGCCTAAATTCACCATGCTGTTTATTCTTTCCATAGCTGTAGAATTCTCACTTCTATATAAACATTTAGAAACTCATGATTAAGCATACGGTTTATTGCCTGAGTGAGATAAGATTATTTTAAACTTCCTGAGCTGCTTTTGAAAGGATAGTTAGCTGGTAACCTGATTTTAGCACATAAAACAAAAGGAAACCTAAATACACAGGTCCATGTTTCTTCTCATTTTTTTTTAAATGCCTTCAGCACCTGGTATTCCAAGGTGGTCTCCCATCCAAGTACTAACCAGGCCTGACCCTGCTTAGCTTCCGAGATCAGACGGGATCAGGCTTGTGCAGGGTGGCATGACCATAGACTATAACCTAATTTTTTTAACAGCAATATTTTATTTTGAAGGAATGTCATGTAAGCAATATAAATAAAATTCTCCTGAAATTTAATTAATCTCAAAGTTCAAGTGTATGATTATAATATTTGAGATACATCTTAAATACATTATAGTTTTTTAATGCTGCAGGCAATGTGCTAAACAGTCTTAGTTCAAAATGTTATCTAAAACACTTAATTAAAGAAGACATTGCTCTTCTTGTGGCTTACAAGAAGCAATTAAAAGAAATGTTGAAGCCTGAAGTTTGTGGTTGTTTTTATAACCATGATATTTAAGAAGTGATATTTTCTTGCTCTAATAGACACCAACTCATCATTGTGCAGTTGGAGGTTAAAAACAGCTCGATTCACAAATGAGTAGGTGAGTGGTTTCTAGACAGGGTTGTTAGATTTAGCGAATAAAATATATGACGTCCAGTTAAATTTGAATTTCAGATAAACAGACTGAATTTCAGATAAAGATGAATCATTACTTGGTCTAAGTATATCCACTGAATTTCAGATAAACAACAAAGAATTTTTGTGTATTTTCCAAATATGCATGGCACATATTTACTAAAAATTATTGTTTATCTAAAATTCAAATTTAACTGGGTGTCCTGTATTTTATCTGACACCCTATTTCTAGAAGGTATTTGGAAGGCACCCAAGAAATTCGCTCACTTAAAAATCTCATCTTGTGAGATTTTAATTCCTATTTGTGGTTTCATCGTTATTAAGCTACACACTGATTTCTTCCTGAGTTGAGAAAAGACAAAATTTCCCATTAAAATTTATAATCCCAATATGCAATCTTTGAAAGACACAATTTATATGTTCTAATATGAGATTATCTCCAAAATAAATTATTAAGTTTTTAAAAAAAAAAAGCAAGGTTCAGCAGCATGTGCATGTTGAGTAATAATGAGGGCTGTCTCCAGGGAGCAGAACTGAGGGTGGGGGGGGTGACTGTGGAAAGGAGTTTGCTTTTTCATTCTACTGTTTTGTACATTTTGAATTTTCTATCATGTGTATGTATTATCAATTCAAAGACAAGTGTGAATGAACAAGCAAAAAAGAAAAACAAAAATATTTTCTTCTCAGGACAAAACATCCCAAGAGATAATGTTTGGTAGAAATTATTTCATTAACTTCTTTGATGTCCTATTTGACCTTATCAGGTCACCTTAATAGCTCTGGGAACATGGAGGTAAACTACTTTATAATCGTGCACGGACTCGGCCTCATTGAAATGTATGTGATATTTTAAAGTGGAAAAAAAATCGTTTTTTTTTATAAAATTGCAACTTTTATCTGTAAGAGTGTGCTTATTTTGTGTGCTTTTATACATTTTACTCATTTCATTCTCGATTTATTACTCCTATTTTTCACCATGAGCTTAAATTCGCTCCCGATCCTGCACTCGCCCTCGAGGTCTCGGCCCCGCCCTCGGCCCGCCCCCGGCCCGCCCCCGCGCTCGCAGTCCCACCCCCGCGCTTGTGGTCCCGCCCTCGCCCTCGCGGTCCCACGCTCGCAGTCCCGCCCCTGCCCTCGAGGTCCCGCCTCCGCGCTAGCGGTCCCGCCCCCGCCCTTGCGGTCCCGCCCTCGCCCTCGTTCCCCCTCTCAGCATAAGATTAGAAAGAGTCCCTTGTGAATAGTAGGAAACACAGGAATCTGTTTAGACCTAAGTTTCGCCAGCCACATTTTCTGCACAGGTTTCCATTATAAAAATCAATTTTCGGGCTACATGGAAAGGGGTTAGTTTAAAGACCAAGTTCATAATTAAATCTCATGTTTGAGCTGAGAAAAACCAATTAAACATGCACGCGCGTATACACACATATCACACATCTTAGCAACATTTCAGTCGCATTAAAAATAGATATTTAGTAAAACCCAAAAAGCCAGTCAGGAGTCGAGTCAACCTCTCAGCTTATATTCAACGTAAAGCTTTGTTTACTGATCTGAGCTTTCTCCCAGGGGATGTTCAATGTTTCATACTTATGAACCATCTCCTCTGCTTCCTGGCTCATGTTGCATTTCCTTTTTACCCAACTCTGGTAGTTCCTGATAGCCTGCTTTGTGTTTGAAGTCTTTTCCAAGTAATAAAACAGTCGTTTGCCCCACCTTCCCCAGCTGAACCTGCATCTGCCTCTTTATTTGGCTACCCTTTCACAGTCATTTATTCAGCATCTATCATGTACCAGGCACTGCTCTAGATATGGGCGAAAAGTCCTCTCTTGCGCAGCTTATAGTTTAGTCTGGAGACACAGGGAGGAAAAAAAACACAAAAGAATCAAAAGTAACTGGAGCGAGGTTTTACTTTAGAAAGTGCAGTCTGGAAAGGTCATTCTGACTTTCTACAAGGGTGGAGTGGAGCCCTGTAGATACCTAAGGAAGAGAATTTTAGACAGAGGAAAACAAAATACATTAGTCTGCAGCACGCTGGGTATGTTTCAGTACAATAAGGGTGACGAGATGACTTAAGCAAAATGAGTAAGGGTGAGGAAGTAGGAGATGGAATCAGAGGGGTATGATGAAGGCTTTCTGAACCATAGTAAGAACTTCAGATTTTGAAAAATGGCATAGATGATAGAGGCTCTGTTCATCCCTCTGGTGACCAAATTAAAGTTGTGATGGAAACAAGGAGCAGCAGCAAGGAAAAGCGCCTGGGGTGAACAAGCCATACAACTAGGGAGCAATCCAAGAAAGCACCCTGCAATGGCAGAAGTTAGGACGGGCGAGGACTCGGGGCTGCCTGGTTCCGAGTGACTGCAAGAGATGGAGGCTGCGGCCGTGGCAGCGGCAGCAGCAGATGCCTCTTAAAGGGGCCGCATTCACGAGCAGATCTTCGTGGTGACGGACCTGCTCGCTCTGAGCACCAGTGCCTATTCAGCTACATGCAGGGGGCACCAGGGACTTACAGGGAGACGTTGTCGGAGTGAGGGCCAAGGTGAGACTCGCTCTGTGCAAAAGTGCCAGCAGTATCCATTGTTCTCTGTTAAGCCATCCTCCGCCCCTCCCCCCCACCCAGTGTGCAGACACAGGGCCCCAACAGCCGTGAAGTCATCAAACTGGATAACAGAGGTGGCTCCACCAAGAGGATCCCCTGAAACTCCGCCTCCCCCAACTTGCAGCCCCACCCAAGCCACATCCAGGTATGTCCTCAGTGAGTCAGGTGCTCCTTGCTGAGCAGTGCCTAGACTCACACTGGAGGCAGCTGGCCTGGGTTTCTGGTGTAGCCTTTTGAGGTAACTATAAGCTCAGCATCTGTGGATTGCTCGTTGAATCTTAACAGGTGGCCCCGGAGGGGCAGAGGCTTGGGCTAAGTTTGGCCTGCAGCTGAATCCCTCTCAGGACTGTGCCAGTGGACACCTACTTCACAAATCCACACTAATAAGACTGGGAGACCTAGGAGCTTTGCTTAGTACATAGAAATAGGCATGGAAAGACAGCCAAAATGGGAAGACAAAGAAGCAGAAATCATATAAGAGGACAGAACAGAGATCCAGATATAATAGAGTCAAGTCATCTAATAGATACAGAGTTCAAAACACTGGTTATAAAGATGCTCAATGAACTTTTGGTTAAATTCAGTGAGAACTGCAACAAAGAGATAAAAAACATAAAAATAGAAATGGAAATTATAAAGGGGAACCAGTCTGAAATGAAGAAGACATTATCTGAGATGAGAAGTATATTAAATGGAATAAACAAAGGAATAAACAGATTGAATAAAGTAAAGGATCAGATGCCCTATCTACAGGATGGGAAAGCCAAGGACACTTAATCAGAGTGGCAAGAAAAAAAGATGCCAAGACTATAAAAATAATTTAAGGAGCATATAGGACACTGTTAAAGGTCCAAATATCCATCTGATTGGCGTAACTGAAGAAAATCAAGATGTTGAACTACTGTTTGAAGAAATAATGATGGAAAACTTCCCTAACCTGGTGAAGGAAATGGACATAAAACCCCAGGAAGCTCAGAGAACTCCAAAAATCAGGGACTCAAAGAGGCCCACACCAAGACACATCATAATTAAAATGGCAAAGGTTAAATACAAAGAATATTAAAAGCAGCAAGAGAAAAACAGATAGTTACTTATAAGGG